>JAGEOH010000272.1:52500-61751 GCA_032207245.1 Pardosa pseudoannulata | reverse complement strand
GCACAAAGGATTTTTCCATACAGTAAATCAGTAGACTGTAGTGCTCCAAACCAACTAATCAGAAATATATATATAATATATATATATATATATATATATATATAAATGTATATATATATTAGGACCGTAACTAGGTCCTTTAGCACCCGTGACAAACAACTGGCCTGCACCCATACCACCAAATGTAGTGAGAAAATATATAAACTTGCTTTTTTAATATCATATATCCAGAACTGACTCACAATATTTTTAATTCTAAAAATGTTCCTAGTGTATTAATTTTTATTTTTTTCTCCTATTTTTACCTTATTAATACTTAAAAATGTTTTTGAACACTTTGGGGATGTTATTTTTCTGATGAACTGAATAGTTTATTTGAAGGGATTATTTTTTTAATTGGACATTTAATTTTCATAAAAAATTGGTGAATACCTAAATTTAAATTTAGTTTCAATAACTGTAATAAATTAAACATTTAATACGAGTACCCGGATTTATATTAAGGCTTAATAGTAGTGTTTGGTAAACATTTTGTAAGAATCCGTAACTAGTTTAGTCTCTAAGATCATTTTAAAAAATAAGAAAATTCATAAAAAAAATAATGTTTAAATACATTGGATTTTATAATAAAAAAAACCCTACATTTCAACTTAAGAAATAAGGAACTTATTTCTAAGCGGAGGGAATCTTCTTTTTTCAGACCCCATTTTCCTCATGATGTGGTGCCACTATCACTGATGCGCCCGTGGCAAATGCCACCTTAGCCACACCCTACTTATGGCCCTGATATAAATTTAATGTTGTGTAATGTACAAAGTAGAGTACAGTTGCTAATTATTCCCTTCCCTCTCTAAGTCTTGTACACATAAACTTAAAATTCTGGTTCAGCCATTGGGAAGTACAGTAGCAAAGTAAAGAATAGGGGTTTTATGTTGCTCTTTTCTCTGCCAGTATAATTTTTTTTTTTTAATTCTGCAATTGCAAAGTGTGTTTTCGTGAACTTTTTTTTTCTAAAACTACTGTAAAATAAATTTTAATTCAATTGATTGCTATTTGATCTCATGGAGTTATATTAAAATAGATGTTTTATAATTTTCCTCAAGTTGATTAAAGTGGAAACAGTTGTGGATTTATGTATTCACACTATTACTGTATTCTTACTGTATTATAAATCCACAAAGGATTTTCCATACAGTAAATCAATAGACTGTAGTGCTTCAAACCAACTAATCACAAATATATATATATATATACTTTTTATGTGCTGCAATGTACAAAGAAGAGTACAGTTGCTAATTATTCCCTTCCCTCTCTAAGTCTTGTACACATAAACTTAAAATTCTGGTTCAGCCATTGGGAAGTACAGTAGCAAAGTAAAGAATAGGGGTTTTATGTTGCTCTTTTCTCTGCCAGTATAATTTTTTTTTTTTAATTCTGCAATTGCAAAGTGTGTTTTCGTGAACTTTTTTTTTCTAAAACTACTGTAAAATAAATTTTAATTCAATTGATTGCTATTTGATCTCATGGAGTTATATTAAAATAGATGTTTTATAATTTTCCTCAAGTTGATTAAAGTGGAAACAGTTGTAGTTTTATGTATGGAATAACATTCTATTTATAGATTTGTCTTTTCATGAATATGATTGTTTTCTCTTATAATATTTTGCTTATATATTTTTCTATTTTAAGAATAGTTTGTGCTAATACTAGGAGTAGAGTCATGTTAGTTGTATACAATGTTATGTATTTTTTCCCCTGGATGGTTATTAGCTATTTTTTGTGGGGATAAATGGAATGTGCATACATTTTACTCTATCATAACTTCTTGGTTTCGTTTTACCTTTAATTTTTTAAATTGTATCTTATATTTATTTGTTTTGTAGTATTTATTTGTTGGAAATGAGATTAAGAGGTTATTTTGCTGGAAAATCCATTATTTATCCAATTTACTATAGACATATTTACACTCTCCATTCATAATCAGAAAAAGTTTGATATACAGTGAAACCTCTCTGAGCGCCCACCCCACTGTACCGAGAATATTTGGCCACTTAGAGGGGATGGCCACTATGAAGGATTTTATTTACAAGATAATTACTATAATGCATAATGTAAACAAGGCTGACATATATATATTCCTTATGTAAAGGAAATTCAAAACTTATCTAAAGAGAAAATAGTACTTTATTTCATGCTTTACATTTTTAAAAAAAGGCTACAATTTGTGTCTGTTTGTTCTGTAGTCTTCGTACTCCTTCAAAATCAAATTCTTTTCTTTAATAACTTTGTTGACTTGCATTCTTCCACAGCTAACTATCTTGCCGATTTGCCATTCTCATATTCACACAGAATTTCAATGCTCTGCTATAAATTTAGAAAAATGCATTTTGACATCGTTGCAACTCAGATCACTGACCAACTAATGAAATGAAACTGGCATGAATGACATTTTTGCTGACAGAGGTGCAATTCTTCCTTAACTGTACCGATTGGAATTCCAAACAAAGGCCCTAGGACATCTTCAATGCTTGATTGTCCAGTACCTTCCTCAGTTTTTATGGATGGTGCAATAAGGATTCCCTATCTGAAGGGTGTGGAGAGAATACAAAAGAGATAACAGATTTAACCTTTCTTAGAAAGTGGCAGGGGACCGCGAGAATGGACTTCTCAAGTTATTCCTTTGTCTTATATCCGACCATAAACGTGACCTTGAGTTTTTCTTCTCAAAATTAAAGCATAGAGTGAGTAGAATTTCCTGAAAAATGAAATGGATGATCCCACTTGGTGGCCATTTAGAGGGGGTTGGGTGGCTGCTGATACAGGTTATTTTACCATTAGGTCTATAAGTCAAAAAAACTGTGCCATGAAAAATTGGCTTTTTAGAAGGGTGGCTGCTCAGAGAAGTTTCACTATATATGAAAATTCAGCCGGATATTCATATTATTCTTAATTTATTCTTTAATATATCAGTTTGTATATAAATATATATATTTTTTTCAGATTTGATTTCAAATATTTATGAGAAGTTCATGCTGGACAGTTTAATTGAACATTATTGATAGTTTATAGAGAAAAAAATTATATTTGGAGAAATATTTATTTGTATTCAAAATTTTTAGTACAAAATGTTAAAGTTGTAAGCATGCGAACATAAAAGTTGTTGAACATTTTAATAAAAAGGAAACATGGAAGTTCATCTTCACTCCCCTACTAAAGAAAAAGACTTTGCTTGCAGCATTTGTAGTCAAACATTTACTTGTAAAAGCAAATTAGATATTCATCTACGCATTCATACTGGGGATAAACCTTTTGCTTGCAGTATATGTCAAAAATCATTTTCCCAAAAAAGTCATTTAAATGTTCATCATCGTACTCATACAGAGGAAAAGCCTTTTATTTGCACTGTATGTAAGAATACATTTTCTCAAAAAAGTCATTTAACTGTTCATCAACGTACTCATATTGAGAAAAGTTTTTTTATTTGTACTGTATGTAAGAAAAAATTTTCTCACTTTTCCAGCTTCAAAAGTCATCTACGTACCCACTCTGGTGAAAACTCTTTTGCTTGTAGTGTATGTAATAAAGAATTTCCTATTATGTCCAGCCTCAAAAGTCATCTTCGTACCCACTCTGGGGAAAAACCTTTTATTTGTGGTGTATGTGATAAAGCATTTTCTCATGGTTCTAACTTGAAAGTGCATATTCGTTCCCATACTGGCGAAAGACCTTATCCTTGTACTGTATGCAAGAAAGCATTCTCTTACTGTTCAGACTTAAAAGATCATTTGCGTACCCATACTGGAGAAAGACCTTTCATTTGCAGTGTATGTAAGAAAGCATTTTCTAAAAGTTCCAACTTGAAAGATCATCTTCGTACCCACAGTGGAGAAAAACCTTTTGCTTGCAGTATATGTCAGAAAGCATTTACTTACAGTTCTCATTTGAAAAGACATCTTTGTACCCACTCTGCTGATAAACCTTTTCTAAAAGCTCCACTTTGATAGATGATTTTTGTAGGAACTCCATTGGAGAAGCCTGTATACTTGTCAGTATATAAGGGTACAGTGAATCAAATGTTCAATGAAGGAGAATGCCATCTGGTGGATTTGAGGTATACTGTAATGTCACAGATACAAGTGTTTTGAGTGAGACTTGCTTCATGAAAGGCTTCAAACAGCCATGTCATCAGTGAAATCTAAGGCATGGACTCTAATAGTAAGAAAAGCTGTCTTATTTTCTTCAGTAACTATCTATAGCAATGAAGAGGAAATGTAATATATCTGAAATGTATCAGCATTGTTTTTTCCCAAATAAATACTAAAATTTTGTTGATGTTGAGGTACGTAATAAATTATTTTAAAAATTTAATGAACTCTGTGCTTTTTTCATTACCAGGAAGATTAAAAAAGGATTGAGTTTTTGATAATTAAGCTTTTTTCTAGAAACATTCATATCAGCAGTGAAACGGGTACAATGTAAATTTATATATAAATATATCTAAGTAAATATATGTATATATATGAATACATATGTGTATATATACATATATATATATACACACAGTCATATATGCACATTTATACATACATACATACATACATATATATATATATATATATATATATATATATATATATATATATATATATATATATACATACATACATACACACACATATATATATACATATATATATATATATATATATATATATATATATATATATATATATATATATATATATACATACATGCATACATATACATGCACATATACTTATACAGTACTGGTTCTTGGCTATTAGCTGCCTGCTTGCATATAGTATTAGACTGATACTATTTTCTAAATAACAAAATATGTGAAGAAGTATTCATTAAACACCAAGCAAAGTTTATGACAACAGATGTTACTAGGCACAAAAATTAAGAGATAAAAAATTTTCCTATTAATTATTATTATTGTTATTATTATTGTTATTATTAGAAAATAAACAAGCTTTAGTTAACATATTTTAATATTGTATATTCTAATCTGCAACCTGTGTGTGTGCATTCCCTGCACATCCATTTGCTTTAGTCTGCCCTAAATTTATATCATATACAATACACACACACACACACACACACACACACACACACACATATATATATATATATATATATATATATATATATATAACAAGTCCAGAATTGTGGAACTTCAAATTTATTATAAATAAGAAAGCATCAGTCAACTGATTGTCATTACAGTGCAGTAGCTCAGCTTAGAATGCCCAATAAAATGTTCTTTGTTGTGATTGTCAGATCTAAAAGTGAGAAGATAACATGATTTTATTTCTAAGAGTCTAAAGATTGATCTGCAATTTGGGGAGGCAACAGTAAACCTTAACAATTTAATCTAGCTCAAAAAACACACAGTTCTACAATTTAGTTATTGAAGAGGCAATTTAATGGCTTAGCTGAAAAATGTAGCTCAAGTTAGCATTTATTCCAGCGTTAGGTTTGAGCCATTGGTAAAAGAATTTAAGTTGGACAACATTCATTTATCCGACAGTTTATAGAGAGAAATTAGATATTAAACAATAAGAAGGGGAAAAAGGAAAATTTTTGATATTTATTTCAGGGGTTATAATTTTGATATGTTATGTATACGCATATATATGTAAATATATATTTTCAGAAATGTAGTGTTTAGAAAAATTCATAAGTGCAAGCTGTCCAGATGTAGAAAGTTTTTTTATAAGGTAACAATAAGCTAGAGTAGAGGTTGCCAGGTTGTCCTTCTTTGAAAAAGGACTTCTAGTTTTAGTTCTTTAAACTTATGTTGCTATGTGTATTGTATCAATAACAATACAAACACATAAATGAATTTCTGATACCTTTGTATCCCCCCTCTCTTTTTTGACATTTTAGTTTTCTCTCTCTCTCAAAAAGAAAAAAAAAACTTTTGATTTTATGATCCGCAATAGTATTATTATACCTGTGCCAACATTACAGATTGTAGCAGATTGTTACCTGTTAATATTGACTAAAAACCAATATTTATGATTTTCCATGTGTCAGCCTTATTTCACAATAGAACTACGACAGTGGAGTTCATTGTTATTGAGCTAACAAATTGCACTTATTAGTATGCTTTTGATACCAAGAGGCATGATTATATTTCAATATATAATTATTATGATATATTGTAGTATAATCAATATATTGGCTATTGGTGACAGTATTTAGAGATTGAATGTACATTGATTTACAGATTGGCTCTATAGATAGTTTCTATAGATTAGCTTCTAGTTATCAACATATTGTAGTATTAATATAGTTGATGAAATAAGCAAAAATGCAACCCTCGTTAGTTAAAGCAGTAGAGTCAATAAACTGAACAATCAATTTATTGTAAATTGACTATTATAGTACAGAATATATTAGATTGGGCTTATTGTATTATTCAAAAATTAATAATTTTGCTATTTCTTAATCAATTATTAACTAATTCATAAATTGTAGCATTTAATGTAATAATATTGCAATCAACAAATTGTGATGTTTTATAGTCTACCATACAATCAATAGATTTTAAAATTGAATTATAATTTAGGCAATAAATAACCATAATATAGAACTAGCTACTACAATAAAATGACAAACTATCCTCCAAATGAAATGTCTTCTTCAATGTTTATTATTAGTGGCGCCATCTACTGACTATTGTATAAATCAAATCAGGTATACAATATCCAATAAACCAGTTAGATATTAATTGTTTAAAGAGTACGTTTTGTAACTCTAAGTGAATTCTATAAAATGATTAGCGTCTTCAAAATGCAACCATAAAATATGAGTTGAATTGTCTGTAAAAAGAATGGTTTTTGCTCAACAGCTAAAATAGGAAAAAGTGTTTTAAAAATATCCCTTACTTTCTTCATCCACCAATTTTATGTAACCTGCTAGAATGAAAACAAAATTTTCAAGAATTTTTTCGAAGTGTGCATAGTTAAATGAATTAATGTAAATGTTTTACAACATTAAATTGTGTATTTTAAATGTTTTAGTAGTATGACAGTACTAAAAAACAGTTACAAGAATAGAAATCATGCCATATATTATCGAAACCTCCAAAACTATACACAGAACTGATAAAAATATTCTATAAAATATGCACATACATCTTTTATTCCTAAATTAACCCAAATAGGAATTGGTAACTACATAATCTATCTTTTTCGTGTTGCCTGCCCTATATTTATATTATATATATAATATAAATATATACATATACATATATAAATAAATAAATAAATATATGTTACAAGTCTAGAACTGTGGCATTTCAAATTTATTATAGATGAGAAAGCATCAGTCAACTGATTGTCATTACAGTGCAGTAGTAATATGTTCTTTGTTGTCATTCTAAGACCCAAAGTGAGAGGATAACATATTATTTCTAGGAGTGTAAAGATTGATCTGCACTTTTGGGAGGCAACAGTAAACCTTAATCATCTAATCTAGCTAAAAAAAATACACAGTTCTACAATTTAGTTGTTGAAGAGGCAATTTTTAATGTCATAGCTGAAAAATTTTAATGTCATAGGGGAAAAAAGAAAATTTTAGATATTTATTTCAGGGTTATAATTTTGATATGTTACACACACACACACACACACATATATATATATATATATATACATATATATATATACTTTTAGAAATGTAGTATTTAGAAAAATTCATAAGTGCAAGCTGTCCAGATGTAGAAAGTTTTTTTTATAAGTTAGCAATAAGCTAGAGTAGATGCCTCCAAGTTGTGCTTCTTTGAAAAAGGACTTCTAGTTCTTTAAACTTATGCCGCTATGTGTATTGTATCAATAACAATACATACATATAAATGAATTTCTGATACTTTTGTTATCCCCCTCTGACTTTTTTTTTTTTTTTTTAGTTTTCTCTCTCTCTCGCAAAAAAAAAAAAAAAAAAAAAAAAAAAAAAAAAAAAAAAAAAACTTGATTTTACAATTTGCAATAGTATTATTATACCTGTACCAACATTACAGATTGTAGCAGATTGTTACCTGTTAATATTGACTAAAATCCAATATATATGGCCGAACGATGGCCGATTGGTTAGGGTGCTGGCCTTCGGAACCGGAGTTCGTGGGTTCGAATCCCACTGAGGCATGGATGTTCGTAGCCGTTCGGAATCGGCTTTAAGCTGTAGGTCCCGGTCTCATTAGCCCTCGTGTTGCAAAATGTAGACCGTAGCACTCCAAACCAAACCAAACCAATATATATGATTTTCCATGTGTCAGCCTTATTTCACAATAGAACTTAGACAGTGGAGTTCATTGCTATTGAGCTAACAAATTGCACTTATTAGTGTGCTGTTGATACCAAGAGGCATGATTATATTTCAATATATAATTATTATGATATATTGTAGTATAATCAGTATATTGGGCTATTGATGACGGTATTTAGAGATTGAATGTACATTGATTTACAGATTGGCTCTATAGATAATTTCTATAGATTAGTTTCTAGTTATCAACAGATTGTAGTATTATATAGTTGATGAAATAAGCAAAAATGCAACCCTCAGTAGCTAAAGCAGTAAAGTCAATAAACTGAACAATCAATTTATTGTAAATTGACTATTATAGTAGAGAACATAAAAGATTGGGCTTATTGTATTATTCAAAAATTAATATTTTTGCTATTTCTTAATCAATTATTAACTAATTCATAAATTGTAGCATTTAATGTAATAATATTGCAATCAACAAATTGTGATGTTTTATAGTCTACCATACAATCAATAGATTTTAAAATTGAATTATAATTTAGGCAATAAATAACCATAATATTGAGCTAGCTACTACAATAAAATGACGAACTATCCTCCAAATGAGGTGTCTTCTTCAATGTTTATTATTAGTGGCGCCATCTACTGACTATTGTATAAATCAAATCAGGTATACAATATCCAATAAACCAGTTAGATATTAATTGTTTAAAGAGTACGTTTTGTAACTCTAAGTGAATTCTATAAAATGATTAGCGTCTTCAAAATGCAACCATAAAATATGAGTTGAATTGTCTGTAAAAAGAATGGTTTTTGCTCAACCGCTAAAATAGGAAAAAGTTTTTAAAAATATCCCTTACTTTCTTCATCCACCAATTTTATGTAACCTGCTAGAATGAAAACAAAATTTTCAAGAATTTTTTCGAAGTGTGCATAGTTAAATGAATTAATGT
>JAGEOH010000272.1:42500-47500 GCA_032207245.1 Pardosa pseudoannulata | reverse complement strand
TAGCCACTGATGAAAAAATAAATGTAAACATTGTTAAAATGATTTCTTCCCAAAGTTCCCAAAATTCCGGGTTTATTCCCCAAAATTCCCGGGTTTATTACCACCTCTTCAAAATTCCTGGTTTTTTACATCTCTAGATACAACGGCGCCTGGTATTCCACTCGGCCTGTGATTGGCTGGTAAGTACGTTGGCAGAAAATTCTAAAATTGGCAAAATATCTTGGCGATTTGGCTTCTTATCTATTTATTTCTCTTTAATCATTATTTATTCCTTTATTTTACTAGATCTTAGAAATCACGGTTGATCAGCGAACCTAACCAATTGCAGGTAGAGTTGTAAGCAGTGGAAAAAATCCTGTTTAAACCCGAGAAAAAACCGGGTTTTTTGGGAAGGGAATTTTGAAAATTTCCAAAACATGGGAATTTTGAAGTATTTTGTTTACTTTTTATCCTAATCGCACAAGACAATTTTTACATGTTTAGTAATGTTTAGCATGAAAGTATGAGTATATTTTTCCTTTAAGAAATATCCAACATTTTTATTATTACATAAATATTAGGCAATAATTTGCAGTGTCACAAAACCATAAATCATTATTTTTCTTGGATAATATATATATATATATATATATATATATATATATATATATATATATAAATATATATATATATATGTATATATATATATATATATATATATATATATATATATATATATATATATATATATATATATATATATATATATATAAATATATATATATATATATATATATATATATATATATATATATATATATATATATATATATATATATATATATATATATATATATATATATATATATGTATGTATATATATATATATATATATATATATATATATATATATATATATATATATATATATATATATATATATATAAATATATATATATATATATATATATATATATATATATATATATATAATATATATATATATATATATATATATATATATATATATATATATATATATATATATATATATATATATATATATATATATATATAAATATATATATATATATATATGTATATATATATATATATATATATATATATATATATATATATATGTATATATATATATATATATATATATATAAATATATATATATATGTATATATATATATATATATATAAATATATATATATATATATATATATATATATATATATATATATATATATATATATATATATATATATATATATATATATATATATATATATATATATATATATATATGTATATATATATATATATATATATATATATATATATATATATATGTATATATATATATAAATATATGTATATATATATATAAATATATTATATATATATATATTATATATATATATATATATATATATATATGTATATATGTATATATATATATATATATATATATATATATATATATATATATATGTATATATATATATATTATATATATATATAAATATATATATATATATATATAAATATATATATATATATGTATATATATATATAAATATATATATATATATATATATATATATATATATATATATATATATATATATATATATATATATATATATATATATATATATATATATATATATATATAATATATATATATATATATATTGCGTGTGTGTATAGGAATTTGACACAAAATGCAACAGTGTCATTTGATTACTCCTTTAAATGATACATGCATTACAAAATTTAATAAACTGTTATTTTAAATTTAAAGATATTTATTTTTATATTGTAAAAGGGGGGAAAATTTAATATAAAGCAATTTACATAATAAATAATGATCCAAAATAATGTATATAATTATTATATTAGCAATTAAAATGGAAGCAACCAGTTATGTATTTGATAAGACTAACAGGGTCATTAATTACATAAGTACTACTATAAAATCATTTTTTGATTGGGTGATAATTGGGTTGGTGTGTTTGCCCTGAGTTTGATGGTGGGGTATGGCAGCTCTAATGTTTTCTTGCACCCCATTGATGTACGGGATTTCTGCCGTCAGTACCCAGCACTATTCGAGAAATTTGCATCTTAGTGGTTTTTGGTTTCAGTCGCCTTGGCCAGGTTGTATTTTGTTTTCGTTCTTATCATTTCCTGGGATTTAGTTAATTTAGTTATGGCTTGTGAAGTTATTTCGGTTCTTAATATTTTTGAAATTGTTAAAAAATATCAGGATATTCTTATGTGTGAAGTGGGTTTTGCATTTCTTTCTAAATTCTAAGTGTGTGGAAACAACAGTATTCCAAATCGAAGTTTTATTTATTTATTTATTTATTTATTTTTGTAATTCGTAAAGAAGATTTGTTTCAGAGTTTTTTTAAGGGAGGTAAGAGTGTTGATAAATGTTTGTGGCATTACCTTTTCCAATTTTTCCTCTGTTATTAAATTTATTTTGCATTTCTTTTAATACAACGGGAGGTTGAGGAGGGGGGAACCCACCTGACATGTTAGATTTTTTATAATGTTATTGCTTATTAAAATGCTATATATTGTGTTTATTCTGTGGATATATATCATAAATATTACTAATCTGTTATGTTTTTTTTTGGTGATATTTCAGAAAACGCGTACCGCCGCCATGTTTTTCTTCTTGGCGATTTTTCAAAACACGCGTTTTTCTGTTAGTCGCCAAAATAAACATGGTGGACGGAGCTGGAGTCTATAATGCATCTGTTCCGAAAAAATGAATGAATAACTGAATATAGTCTGAAAATCAATATATATAATCCTTATATAAATCCTTATATAAATCATTATATAAAATATTACGAAAATTAGGAAATGATTAGTTGTTTAGCTCCTTATGATAAAGCCAATCATTACATCACAGAGTTAGCAAATCTTATTCACTTAGCAATTAATCTTAAAACAGTTTCAACGCTAAAAGTGATGACACAATGGCAGGGAGAAACATAAACAAACACCAGCAGGGTGATTTATATGTCCTATGCTGCCAGTGCGTCTTTTTATGTTATAGTTTTACAGGTTCTAATTCGAATATTTTAATGGAGTTTATTTTGAACGATTTAGAAAATTCCAAAGATTCTAAAAATGCAAAAAACATCGATTTGTTTTGAAGGTTTAAAGGTGATGTGTCCTTAATATTAACCAAGCTATTCTGTTTGTAGACACTGACAACACGTTAAACATATTTATATTTATGAAAACATACACACTTCTTATTGCAGTATCACGTTTTATATACCGAGGTGGAAGTAATGTTAAATAAAAAATTTGAGAAGGTATTTATATTTCTTTTAATTGGAAGTTATGTATGAATGTTATTTTATCTAGTAAAATATATATCTGAAAAGTATATTAATAATGTAGTTTTAAATATTATATTAAAAAGCACTCTTTATAGCAGCATAGAGCCAACTATTATAGTAAAAGTACGAATTATCCCAATGAAGAATAATTCAATTCAGAGTTTATTATTATTGGCGCCATCTACTGAGTACTGTGAAAATCAAATTAGGTATACAATATACATTAAAAGCGTTAGAAATTAATTACCCGAATACATTTTATAAGTCTAAGCGATTTTGAGTAGAGGTTTAGAATATCTGCATTGCAACCATAGATTATGAGGAAATTTCAGTGATAGAAATGGATATCTTGCAATAACTTAAAAAGAAAAAAAGTGTTTGAAAAATATTATTTACTTCATCCAGTAATTTTAAGTAATTTCCTAAATTGAAAACAAAAAAATTCAAGAATATTTTCTCCCTAAGTGTCCGTAGTTACATTAATGAATGTAAGATATGACTGACGATATTTAATTACGTATTTTAAATGTTTTATCGAGATGGAGGTACTAAAAGTCACTTACAAGAACTGAAATCATGTCATACATTATTGAAACCTCCAAAACTATTTTATACAGAGCTGATCAAAATATTTCATAAAGAATGAACACATATCTTTTCTTTCTACATTAACCTAAATAGGAACTGGTAACTGCATATTTTATTTTTTTTCTTGTTATTCAAATATATCTTAAATTAACATATTGTCTCTAGATGGCGCCACTAAAAAAGAGCTTTAAAGGAATTTTCTTTAGATATCAACGTAAGCTAGTATGTTGATAATGGAGGTATTTTCAAAAGTATTCTAAAAACTCCTGAAAAATAAATGAAAACAATTATTTTATACTATTTTATACTTTAAATTAGCAAATAATATCTAGCTTTTGCTCATTAAAAATGAAGGCAGTAGTTGTTTCATCTGTTGTAAAAATGTAAAATACTTGTCCCCTTTGGCATTTTTATTAGATTAATAAAAAAAAAAAATTAAATTAATAATGTTCCATGCATCTAATCTGTAAAGAATTATATTTGGAAAAATATTGTTATACAATTTTTTTTCTAATTAGAAAAAAAATTATTATATTACTATTTTGTATTTCTAAATTTAATATTTTCACTGTTAAAACATTGAAAACCGATCTTTTAAATACGATTTTTAAAATTATTTAGGAACTCCTGATTAAATATTAATAAGAAATTAATGGCACTTTTTTTAATCCCCGATTAAACATAAGCGCAAAAATTAAACAATATAAAAAAGTATAAAAAATGTATATAATGCTTACAAAAGGTGACATGGAAGCAAGATTTTTTTAAATGATACAATGCAAGAAAAATGATACATCGCTGAAATGTATCAATGGGATAAATCACATTGTTTTCGACTCTCGTAAGTTTCTTTCGTTGCATTGGAGAAAGTTTTGTTCTGATATCATGCTCTGCCTTCAACACATTCCGATATAGTTTTCAATATGGCATAAGTAGAGAAACCAGTATCGCAAATATAGATCGCTGCAAATGGTAACAGCACAGACATGTCCTTTTCGAATATTGATGGATATTCACTTTTCAACCGACACAAGAATTCTGATTTCAGTAGTGGCGATGA
>JAGEOH010000272.1:0-35000 GCA_032207245.1 Pardosa pseudoannulata | reverse complement strand
ATTCTGCTATCTTGCCTCACAATTTTTTATTGATTTAATTGTGTTTTGTCCTGTGATGTCTTGAAAAAATATAAAAAACCAAAAAACAGTTTTTAAGTCTTTAAAAACTACAAAAAAATGTTAAAATTTTATAAAACCAAATACAAAATATCTAATTGTAATTTCATGTTGTATTTTTCTGTACCAGGAGTATTTTTTGTTATTGTTTACATTTATTTTCAATTATTTTTCACTTGTAAACCTAACTGTGCTTTTAACTCTCATCGCGACTCATAGATGGCGCTACTGAGTTTCATTCCCATTTTTACCTTTCTGTGCTCTGGCTGAGTGAAATTTATATTACTTACTGTGTTTTTCACTGTTATGATCAAAAATAATGTGTATAATTATTATATCAGCAATTAAAATGGAAGCAACCAGTTACGTGTTTGATAAGACTAACAGAGTAATTAATGACATAAGTACTACTATAAAATCATTTAAATGATCACTGCTATTATTATTTTTTGAATATATATATATATTGTCAAAAGTAAAAAAAAAATCTCTTAGAAATAATATGCTAGTTCTTAAATAGCTACTGTTGAAAAAATAGATGTAAACATTGTTAAAATGATTTCTTCCCAAAGTTCCCCAAATTCCGGGTTTATTCCCCAAAATTCCCGGGTTTATTCCCACCTCTTCAAAATTCCGGGTTTTTTACATCTCTAATCCCATGGGACTTCGAGTTATCGAAGTTCGACTGTAGTATGTATAATGAGAGAGAATCGATGGTGTTTGGAAATGTATAGTAAAGCCCCTGGAAGAACCCACTGTGAGAAACGCTAATCACGAACTAAAAGTTATTAGAGTCAAGGTAATTGGTTTTTACGGAGTACCTAGCAGTGAATAAAAGCACTACGTCAACCCCCGAAAGAATAATGATCACAAACATAATTTAGAGCATCAATAAAAACGAGATTGACAAACAGAAATTTAATACGCTTACAGCGGCTTCCGAAAAAACGGAAGAAAAATGCTGTAAGGAGAGGAAATCGTTCACATAACAATGTATATGCGAAAAAAACAGCGTTGAATGATTAAAAATAATCATTCTGCACCTTGAACAATGACAAAACAACATAACATAAAGTAAGCAATTAAAAATGCACTCGGCCAGAGCACACGAAGGTGAAAATGGGAACATAATTCAGTTGAGCCATCTATTGGTCACGAATGGAGTTAAAGGACATACGATAAGTTGACATGAAAAATAAATGAAACAAATACAGAAAATAACTCCAGGTACTTAAAAATAGAACATAAAAGGACGAATAGATATTTGTATTGTTATTAGAGTCTGGAAATTTGAATTGAAAAAAAAAAAAAAAAAAAAAGAACAGCGTCTATGATCGGAAGGTTCGCCGCTGTCGACTGCCTGATGTCAGCCGTTCAAGCATGTGAGCCCAGTGGCACTTGGCCCGCTACAAGTGGGACTGAGGAGAGCTAACGGCGATATAAAGGCTAGTGGAGGGTCGAACCGAGTTCCTCAACACATCCGCAGTTCAAGCCCCCAGGTACTTGGGTTACAGCTCCGCGCCACCGGTGCCGGCATTAAAGCCTGTTTAAAAGCCATGATCTGACTAGACCTTGGAAATCACGGATGATCAGCGGACCTTGTTACGAATTGTGAACTATAGATAGCGCTAAGCCACAAATGTAAAAAGAAAAAGTAGTTGAACAATGGAATTTGTAAGTAGCGGTGGTGTGGCGCTAGCTAGTAAATAAATTCAGTTTTATTAGTGCATATGTGTGTTTTTTTTAGCTCGGGGTCTCGCGTTCTGTCCCCGTTGACGGAAAATTTTTTCCAAATTCTAAATTCATTAATTTTCTTGTTAATTCTTAATTTATTCATGCTCCCAATATTTTATGCGGATCGCATCATACTGCTATCTTGCCTCACAATTTTTTATTGATTTAATTGTGTTTTGTCCTGTGATGTCTTGAAAAAATATAAAAAACCAAAAAATTGTTTTTAAGTCTCTTAAAAACTACAAAAAAATGTATAAAATTTTATAAAACCAAATATAAAATATCTTTTGTAATTTATGTTGTATTTTTATGTACCAGGAGTAATTTTTTGTTATTGTTTGCATTTATTTTCACTTATTTTTCACTTGTAAACCTAACTGTGCTTTTAACTCGCATCGCGACTCATAGATGGCGCTACTGAGTTTCATTCCCATTTTTACCTTTCTGTGCTCTGGCTGAGTGAAATTTATATTACTTATTGTGTTTTTCGATGTTTTGTCACTGTTCAAGGTACAGAATGATTATATTAATCATTCAACGCGTTGTTTTTCACATATACGTTGTTATGTGAACGATTTTACACCTTACAGCATTTTTCTTCCGTCTTTTTCGGAAGCCGCCGTAAGCGTATCTAAATTCTGTTTGGCTATCTGTTTTTCTATATGCACCAAAATTATGTTTTGATCATTTTATCGTTCGGAGGTTGAAGCGGTGACTTTCGTCACCGCTAGGTACTCCGTAAAAACCCATTACCTTGACCTTGACGCGAAATTTTTATTCTATCTCGAACTTCTCTCGTTGATACAATATGTCCGGACGTGGTAAAGGAGGCAAAGTGAAGGGAAAGAGCAAGACTCGCTCTAGCAGAGCAGGGCTTCAATTTCCCGTCGGCCGTATCCACAGGCTTTTGAGGAAGGGAAACTATGCCGAACGAGTCGGTGCAGGAGCTCCCGTCTATCTCGCAGCCGTTCTCGAATACTTGGCCGCTGAAGTACTCGAGTTGGCAGGTAATGCCGCCCGAGACAACAAGAAGACTAGGATCATCCCTAGACATCTTCAGCTCGCCATCAGGAACGACGAGGAGTTGAACAAGCTTCTGTCCGGCGTCACCATCGCACAGGGTGGTGTTTTGCCAAACATCCAAGCTGTTCTCCTCCCCAAGAAGACCGAAAAGAAAGCATAAGTTCCCCTTCCTGGACTCCGAAACAAAAAAAAAAGGCCCTTTTCAGGGCCATGCAAATCAAATTAGAAGGAATGCGTTTCGCCTAAAACTAACTATAAAAAAGAACTTCGGTTTGGTCGAGCACTCGTATATTCGCGTTCGAGATTTAAAAATTAATATTAACTTGTTTTAGACGAAACACCTAGTCCTAAATGCTTTGGGATGTAGATATAAACGTGGGTAATCTGATTTTCGGTGTTTTGTGATAGAATTAGATACACGATATTATTATTAAAAGCTTGTTAAAATCTTTGTATGGAATCTTAGTATTTCGAAGCGAAAGTGGTCTGTGCCGTGGCGCCATCTAGCGATCGGAGGGAACGAATTTTGCTCCTCCGTTCGCCGATATAGCGACTCTGTATATAAAAATGTTTTAAAAATAACGAGAGCAAGTTATTGATTTCGAAAGTTCGTGTATCGAAAGAAAATAGAATTAGCTATGGTAATACGTGTTTTGTGTGACGATGTCGGATAATTATTATCGTGTAATCGCGTTCGATATATGCATTACCGAAAACGTGTTTCTGTACCATGCGATAAGTAACATTCCTTCTAATTACGTTTGCGTGGCCCTGAAAAGGGCCTTTTTTTTTTGGTTTCCGAGCAGTCCGATTTAAGCACGTTCTCCGCGAATTCGGCGGGCGAGTTGGATGTCTTTGGGCATGATGGTGACACGCTTGGCGTGGATGGCGCACAAGTTGGTGTCTTCGAACAATCCTACCAAGTAAGCTTCGCTGGCTTCTTGGAGAGCCATGACGGCGGAGCTCTGGAATCGGAGATCGGTCTTGAAGTCCTGAGCGATTTCTCTAACGAGACGCTGGAAGGGGAGCTTCCTGATGAGAAGTTCGGTGGACTTCTGGTAACGACGGATTTCTCGGAGAGCGACGGTACCGGGCCTGTAACGATGGGGTTTTTTCACTCCGCCGGTGGCGGGAGCGCTCTTACGGGCGGCCTTGGTAGCGAGCTGCTTCCTGGGGGCCTTTCCTCCGGTACTCTTACGGGCGGTCTGCTTAGTACGAGCCATATCGCTAAGTGAACTCTAGCTAACTGACACTCTGACAGTTGAGATAGAAATGGCGCGGCTCCTAAATCGCCCCTATTTATGCCTTCAGCGCGTCACCGCGGGGACCGCACGCGATTGGTCGGGGGACTAGGGAGAGGTGGGGTATCTGGTTCGCGCTAAAGGATAGGGATTCAGTTAGGCCTGCACACTCTGTTAGTGACTCGCTAGCTATCGACATGTCTGACGATACCGCTGCCGTGACATCCGCTCCAGCCGCCGCTACGCCTAAGAAGAAGGCGAAGTCTGCCGCAAAGAAGCCTAAGGCTGCCCCCACGCACCCCAAGGTTTCCGAAATGGTGAACGACGCCATTACTAGCCTGAAAGAACGCGGAGGATCCTCTCTTCAGGCCATCAAGAAGCACATCGGTTCCCACCACAAGGTCGACCTGGACCGTCTCACTCCCTTCATCAAGAAGTACCTGAAAACCGCCGTGGCCAGCGGTGCTCTCATCCAGACCAAGGGAAAGGGCGCCAGCGGCTCCTTCAAGTTGAGCGCTTCTGGACAAAAAACCAAGGAACCGGGCAAGGCTAAGAAGGCCAAGAAGGAAGGTGCTACCCCCAAGAAACCCAAGGCTGCCGCAGCTAAGAAGGCCGCCAAACCCAAGGCTAAGTCCCCGGCTAAGAAACCCGCTGCTAAAAAACCTGCCGCTAAAAAAGCCGCCAAGCCTAAGACTCCCAAGAAAGCTGCCAAAGCCACCAAGCCCAAGTCTCCCAAAGTGAAGAACATGAAATCTCCCAAAAAAGCTGCACCCAAAAAGGCCGGCAAAAAATAAACACTCGGATCGGATACAGGACTGTTTTCGGAAACGAAAAAAAAAAAGGCTCTTTTCAGAGCCGTAAAATTGAAAAAGAGAATGCTTTCCTTCGCTTTGCCGTAGTTTCGATATATATAAATCGTCGACACTTTACGCTCCCTTATAATATTTTTTTGGTTTATCTGTGCACATATATACGTTTGTAGAGGTATATAGCTTAATTACACACTAAAACTTAAACGATATATGCAGTAATTATTTTTTTATGAATTAAAGTCCTCCGCTCGGTCTCGCCGCCGGCGGCCTGTCGGCCGCCGGCGCTCGACCTCGCTGCGGACTTTGCGCGCGAGCCGACACGGCGGCGAAAGGGAATTATTTGTGTAAAGGATAATCATTTAAGCTGTCGCTTAAACCAGAGAAAAAGGAACTGCGTCCATAAGAGCGACAGAAGCATTAATAATCGCGGAGCACCGACCGCTAGTGCAGGGCGTCTTTCGTCGGCGTAGGAGCTTTAAAGGTGCGAATTTTCCGCAGAGAGCAGGGTTTTAAGATTTAAAAATCCCCTCTCGAGTTTCGGTATCGCATTCGTGGACTTCGAAAAGATTTAACAGTCTCTAAATAATTAAAAACCGCGTCGGCTAGATAGATTCGTACTCCGTCTCTAGATTCGGAGACGCCAAGTGTAGTGCAGCCATCTATCGGCCGCGACGAGAAGCGAAAGCTACTTCGCGTTTAATTTTCGAGCTTGTCGGCAAACTTCGAAGAAAGCATTCCTTTTTACTCTATTTTATGGCCCTGAAAAGGGCCTTTTTTTTTCGTTTTCCGAAAGTCCGAGGGCAGGTGTTGGGGGGAATTTAACCTCCGAAACCGTAGAGAGTACGACCCTGGCGTTTCAGAGCGTAGACTACGTCCATGGCGGTGACGGTTTTCCTCTTGGCGTGCTCGGTGTAGGTGACGGCATCTCTGATCACGTTTTCCAAGAAAACTTTGAGGACTCCACGAGTTTCTTCGTAGATGAGACCTGAGATACGTTTTACGCCACCTCTCCTAGCCAAACGCCTGATGGCAGGCTTGGTGATACCTTGGATGTTATCACGGAGCACTTTACGATGCCTCTTGGCACCCCCCTTTCCTAATCCCTTGCCTCCTTTACCTCGACCAGACATGACTGCTCAGTAGTGAATGAGAATCACAAATGAAAAATTCGCCATCCATTTTCGGGGTATTTATAGCTTTTTCGGGAGGCGGAGCGTTGAAGCTTCGTATATCGTAGCGATATCGGGAAAGAGGTAATCGAAAATAAATCCTATCTAACGAAATAGAATTAGGTAAATCACGAGGTTTTTTTTAAAAAATTAGAGATGAATTAGCAACTTACGCGACAAAATGGGATTTTTTTTTTGTTTTTCTTTTTCGTGTAGGCAAAAAGAAATGCCAACAGCACGCGGTGTTCCCAGGTGGTCACCCTCCCAAGTACTGACCGCGCCCGATGCTGCTTGACTTCGGTGATCGGACGAGAACCGGTATTTTCAGCATGGTATGGCCGTTGACGTTCGTAAGTCGCTTTATTTATGTTTTGAGCTTTTGTTTTGTTAGTTTTAAATCGCTGCTACTCTCGATGACATTTTACTATAAGTTATTGTTTTTTTTACTATTATAACCGTTGAGCTGTATTCGAGGTACGAGGGGGGGGACGCTGACGACGAGGTTAAGAAAATGATTGGAGCAGCTCTGGATCCGAGAAAAAACTATAAATATAGCCCGCTTAAACATGGCCCCGACACTTTTCGTATCGTTTTCGAACCGTTAACGTCTCGATATGCCTCCCCAAGCTTCTGGAAAAGCCGTGAAAAAGGCCGGTAAGGCCCAAAAAATCCGTAAGAGCTGGTGACAAGAAAAAGAGGAAGAAGCGCAGGAAGGAATCCTTCGCTATCTACATCTACAAGGTGTTGAAGCAAGTCCATCCTGACACCGGTATCAGCAGCAAAGCTATGTCTATCATGAATTCTTTCGTGAACGACATCTTCGAGCGTATTGCTGCTGAATCCTCTCGTCTCGCTCACTACAATAAGAGATCTACCATCACCAGCCGGGAAATCCAAACCGCTGTGCGTCTCTTGTTGCCTGGTGAGCTTGCTAAGCACGCCGTGTCAGAAGGAACCAAGGCTGTCACCAAATACACCAGCTCTAAGTAAATACGGACTTTCGCGACTTCGATTTAAAAAAAAAGGCCCTTTTCAGGGCCATAAAATTTTGTAAAAGAAATGTTTCCCTTTCGCTTTGCTATACTATACAAACATATAAACACTGAAATATATAATACTTATTCTTAATTTAAAAAAAAAACCTAGCATTAATGTATACTATATTATAAATAAATATAAAATTACAATTATAAAATAATTACATTTTAATTTCATTATTACGTATATATAAAATAATAGTAACGATAAAAAAAAATATATAAACATACCTGGACTTAGAAAAAACAGCACACACGCGTATAGAAAGAAATAACCCTTATGAACAAACCACGGACACGAATGTAACCGAGTGTGAACTCCCGTCGCTATATTAGTAGCAGTTAATCACTGTCTTAATTGCGTAGACGTTTTTCCTTTACATCGACTATCGATACTATTACTATTTCGCTTATAACTGTTACTTTGGTTCTCACCTTCGTCTCTCTAATCCATGTCAGCTCTATGCTCAACTCATCCATAGCGTACTGATGTGATTACTATCGTTCTATTACGAGACTTTGTATCGATTATTAACCCCATGACCTTCGTTGATTTCTGTACGATTGTCTTTCGATTTCAAATCCAATAACGATCGATCACTGTATGTGTGAATGCATGTTCGTCTATTCCATAATTTCTGTATTCCATAATAATAATTCGGGTACTTCCGAATTATTATCGCACTTTCAAGTTAAAAAATGTTTTCGTTTCTCTCTTATTTTTTCCTCTTGTTAACGATTTCCGGTTGGAACAGTATCCAATATACACGAACAGATCTCGATCTCGGGTAAAATTCGAAATCGAACTCGAGCCGTCCGCCATTTTTTCTCGTTCGAGGAGCGAGCGAATAGGTAGAAAATTTCATTGGACGCCGTCACGCGTTCTCATTGGTTCTCCCGACTCCGGCAGGATCTAAAAAAGTGATAAAAGCCCGACACTATCGACGCGAAATTTTTATTCTATCTCGAACTTCTCTCGTTGATACAATATGTCCGGACGTGGTAAAGGAGGCAAAGTGAAGGGAAAGAGCAAGACTCGCTCTAGCAGAGCAGGGCTTCAATTTCCCGTCGGCCGTATCCACAGGCTTTTGAGGAAGGGAAACTATGCCGAACGAGTCGGTGCAGGAGCTCCCGTCTATCTCGCAGCCGTTCTCGAATACTTGGCCGCTGAAGTACTCGAGTTGGCAGGTAATGCCGCCCGAGACAACAAGAAGACTAGGATCATCCCTAGACATCTTCAGCTCGCCATCAGGAACGACGAGGAGTTGAACAAGCTTCTGTCCGGCGTCACCATCGCACAGGGTGGTGTTTTGCCAAACATCCAAGCTGTTCTCCTCCCCAAGAAGACCGAAAAGAAAGCATAAGTTCCCCTTCCTGGACTCCGAAACAAAAAAAAAAAAGGCCCTTTTCAGGGCCATGCAAATCAAATTAGAAGGAATGCGTTTCGCCTAAAACTAACTATAAAAAAGAACTTCGGTTTGGTCGAGCACTCGTATATTCGCGTTCGAGATTTAAAAATTAATATTAACTTGTTTTAGACGAAACACCGAGTCCGAACTGCTTTCGGATGTAGATATAAACGTGGGTAATCTGATTTTCGGTGTTTTTGTGATAGAATTATACACGATATTATTAATAAAAGCTTGTTAAAATCTTTGTATGGAATCTTAGTATTTCGAAGCGAAAGTGGTCTGTGCCGTGGCGCCATCTAGCGATCGGAGGGAACGAATTTTGCTCCTCCGTTCGCCGATATAGCGACTCTGTATATAAATATGTTTTAAAAATAACGAGAGCAAGTTATTGATTTCGAAAGTTCGTGTATCGAAAGAAAATAGAATTAGCTATGTAATACGTGTTTTGTGTGACGATGTCGGATAATTATTATCGTGTAATCGCGTTCGATATATGCATTACCGAAAATGTGTTTCTGTACCATGCGATAAGTAACATTCCTTCTAATTACGTTTGCGTGGCCCTGAAAAGGGCCTTTTTTTTTTGGTTTCCGAGCAGTCCGATTTAAGCACGTTCTCCGCGAATTCGGCGGGCGAGTTGGATGTCTTTGGGCATGATGGTGACACGCTTGGCGTGGATGGCGCACAAGTTGGTGTCTTCGAACAATCCTACCAAGTAAGCTTCGCTGGCTTCTTGGAGAGCCATGACGGCGGAGCTCTGGAATCGGAGATCGGTCTTGAAGTCCTGAGCGATTTCTCTAACGAGACGCTGGAAGGGGAGCTTCCTGATGAGAAGTTCGGTGGACTTCTGGTAACGACGGATTTCTCGGAGAGCGACGGTACCGGGCCTGTAACGATGGGGTTTTTCACTCCGCCGGTGGCGGGAGCGCTCTTACGGGCGGCCTTGGTAGCGAGCTGCTTCCTGGGGGCCTTTCCTCCGGTACTCTTACGGGCGGTCTGCTTAGTACGAGCCATATCGCTAAGTGAACTCTAGCTAACTGACACTCTGACAGTTGAGATAGAAATGACGCGGCGATCCTAAATCGCCCCTATTTATGCCTTCAGCGCGTCACCGCGGGGACCGCACGCGATTGGTCGGGGGACTAGGGAGAGGTGGGGTATCTGGTTCGCGCTAAAGGATAGGGATTCAGTTAGGCCTGCACACTCTGTTAGTGACTCGCTAGCTATCGACATGTCTGACGATACCGCTGCCGTGACATCCGCTCCAGCCGCCGCTACGCCTAAGAAGAAGGCGAAGTCTGCCGCAAGAAGCCTAAGGCTGCCCCCACGCACCCCAAGGTTTCCGAGATGGTGAACGACGCCATTACTAGCCTGAAAGAACGCGGAGGATCCTCTCTTCAGGCCATCAAGAAGCACATCGGTTCCCACCACAAGGTCGACCTGGACCGTCTCACTCCCTTCATCAAGAAGTACCTGAAAACCGCCGTGGCCAGCGGTGCTCTCATCCAGACCAAGGGAAAGGGCGCCAGCGGCTCCTTCAAGTTGAGCGCTTCTGGACAAAAAACCAAGGAACCGGGCAAGGCTAAGAAGGCCAAGAAGGAAGGTGCTACCCCCAAGAAACCCAAGGCTGCCGCAGCTAAGAAGGCCGCCAAACCCAAGGCTAAGTCCCCGGCTAAGAAACCCGCTGCTAAAAAACCTGCCGCTAAAAAAGCCGCCAAGCCTAAGACTCCCAAGAAAGCTGCCAAAGCCACCAAGCCCAAGTCTCCCAAAGTGAAGAAGAATGAAATCTCCCAAAAAAGCTGCACCCAAAAAGGCCGGCAAAAAATAAACACTCGGATCGGATATAGGACTGTTTTCGGAAACGAAAAAAAAAAGGCTCTTTTCAGAGCCGTAAAATTGAAAAAGAGAATGCTTTCCTTCGCTTTGCCGTAGTTTCGATATATATAAATCGTCGACACTTTACGCTCCCTTATAATATTTTTTTGGTTTATCTGTGCACATATATACGTTTGTAGAGGTATATAGCTTAATTACACACTAAAACTTAAACGATATATGCAGTAATTATTTTTTTATGAATTAAAGTCCTCCGCTCGGTCTCGCCGCCGGCGGCCTGTCGGCCGCCGGCGCTCGACCTCGCTGCGGACTTTGCGCGCGAGCCGACACGGCGGCGAAAGGGAATTATTTGTCAGTAAAGGATAATCATTTAAGCTGTCGCTTAAACCAGAGAAAAAGGAACTGCGTCCATAAGAGCGACAGAAGCATTAATAATCGCGGAGCACCGACCGCTAGTGCAGGGCGTCTTTCGTCGGCGTAGGAGCTTTAAAGGTGCGAATTTTCCGCAGAGAGCAGGGTTTTAAGATTTAAAAATCCCCTCTCGAGTTTCGGTATCGCATTCGTGGACTTCGAAAAGATTTAACAGTCTCTAAATAATTAAAAACCGCGTCGGCTAGATAGATTCGTACTCCGTCTCTAGATTCGGAGACGCCAAGTGTAGTGCAGCCATCTATCGGCCGCGACGAGAAGCGAAAGCTACTTCGCGTTTAATTTTCGAGCTTGTCGGCAAACTTCGAAGAAAGCATTCCTTTTTACTCTATTTTATGGCCCTGAAAAGGGCCTTTTTTTTTCGTTTTCCGAAAGTCCGAGGGCAGGTGTTGGGGGGAATTTAACCTCCGAAACCGTAGAGAGTACGACCCTGGCGTTTCAGAGCGTAGACTACGTCCATGGCGGTGACGGTTTTCCTCTTGGCGTGCTCGGTGTAGGTGACGGCATCTCTGATCACGTTTTCCAAGAAAACTTTGAGGACTCCACGAGTTTCTTCGTAGATGAGACCTGAGATACGTTTTACGCCACCTCTCCTAGCCAAACGCCTGATGGCAGGCTTGGTGATACCTTGGATGTTATCACGGAGCACTTTACGATGCCTCTTGGCACCCCCCTTTCCTAATCCCTTGCCTCCTTTACCTCGACCAGACATGCCTGCTCAGTAGTGAATGAGAATCACAAATGAAAAATTCGCCATCCATTTTCGGGGTATTTATAGCGTTTTCGGGAGGCGGAGCGTTGAAGCTTCGTATATCGTAGCGATATCGGGAAAGAGGTAATCGAAAATAAATCCTATCTAACGAAATAGAATTAGGTAAATCACGAGGTTTTTTTTAAAAAAAAAAAAAAAATTAGAGATGAATTAGCAACTTACGCGACAAAATGGGATTTTTTTTTTTGTTTTTCTTTTTCGTGTAGGCAAAAAGAAATGCCAACAGCACGCGGTGTTCCCAGGTGGTCACCCTCCCAAGTACTGACCGCGCCCGATGCTGCTTGACTTCGGTGATCGGACGAGAACCGGTATTTTCAGCATGGTATGGCCGTTGACGTTCGTAAGTCGCTTTATTTATGTTTTGAGCTTTTGTTTTGTTAGTTTTAAATCGCTGCTACTCTCGATGACATTTTACTATAAGTTATTCTTTTTTTTACTATTATAACCGTTGAGCTATATTCGAGGTACGGGGGGGGGACGCTGACGACGAGATTAAGAAAATGATTGGAGCAGCTCTGGATCCGAGAAAAAACTATAAATATAGCCCGCTTAAACATGGCCCCGACACTTTTCGTATCGTTTTCGAACTGTTAACGTCTCGATATGCCTCCCCAAGCTTCTGGAAAAGCCGTGAAAAAGGCCGGTAAGGCCCAAAAATCCGTAAGAGCTGGTGACAAGAAAAAGAGGAAGAAGCGCAGGAAGGAATCCTTCGCTATCTACATCTACAAGGTGTTGAAGCAAGTCCATCCTGACACCGGTATCAGCAGCAAAGCTATGTCTATCATGAATTCTTTCGTGAACGACATCTTCGAGCGTATTGCTGCTGAATCCTCTCGTCTCGCTCACTACAATAAGAGATCTACCATCACCAGCCGGGAAATCCAAACCGCTGTGCGTCTCTTGTTGCCTGGTGAGCTTGCTAAGCACGCCGTGTCAGAAGGAACCAAGGCTGTCACCAAATACACCAGCTCTAAGTAAATACGGACTTTCGCGACTTCGATTTAAAAAAAAAGGCCCTTTTCAGGGCCATAAAATTTTGTAAAAGAAATGTTTCCTTTCGCTTTGCTATACTATACAAACATATAAGCACAAAAATATATTATACTTATTCTTAATTTAAAAAAAAAAACCTAGCATTAATGTATACTATATTATAAATAAATATAAAATTACAATTATAAAATAATTACATTTTAATTTCATTATTACGTATATATAAAATAATAGTAACGATAAAAAAAAATATATAAACATACCTGGACTTAGAAAAAACAGCACACACGCGTATAGAAAGAAATAACCCTTATGAACAAACCACGGACACGAATGTAACCGAGTGTGAACTCCCGTCGCTATATTAGTAGCAGTTAATCACTGTCTTAATTGCGTAGACGTTTTTCTTTTACATCGACTATCGATACTATTACTATTTCGCTTATAACTGTTACTTTGGTTCTCACCTTCGTCTCTCTAATCCATGTCAGCTCTATGCTCAACTCATCCATAGCGTACTGATGTGATTACTATCGTTCTATTACGAGACTTTGTATCGATTATTAACCCCATGACCTTCGTTGATTTCTGTACGATTGTCTTTCGATTTCAAATCCAATAACGATCGATCACTGTATGTGTGAATGCATGTTCGTCTATTCCATAATTTCTGTATTCCATAATAATAATTCGGGTACTTCCGAATTATTATCGCACTTTCAAGTTAAAAAATGTTTTCGTTTCTCTCTTATTTTTTCCTCTTGTTAACGATTTCCGGTTGGAACAGTATCCAATATACACGAACAGATCTCGATCTCGGGTAAAATTCGAAATCGAACTCGAGCCGTCCGCCATTTTTTTCTCGTTCGAGGAGCGAGCGAATAGGTAGAAAATTTCATTGGACGCCGTCACGCGTTCTCATTGGTTCTCCCGACTCCGGCAGGATCTAAAAAAGTGATAAAAGCCCGACACTATCGACGCGAAATTTTTATTCTATCTCGAACTTCTCTCGTTGATACAATATGTCCGGACGTGGTAAAGGAGGCAAAGTGAAGGGAAAGAGCAAGACTCGCTCTAGCAGAGCAGGGCTTCAATTTCCCGTCGGCCGTATCCACAGGCTTTTGAGGAAGGGAAACTATGCCGAACGAGTCGGTGCAGGAGCTCCCGTCTATCTCGCAGCCGTTCTCGAATACTTGGCCGCTGAAGTACTCGAGTTGGCAGGTAATGCCGCCCGAGACAACAAGAAGACTAGGATCATCCCTAGACATCTTCAGCTCGCCATCAGGAACGACGAGGAGTTGAACAAGCTTCTGTCCGGCGTCACCATCGCACAGGGTGGTGTTTTGCCAAACATCCAAGCTGTTCTCCTCCCCAAGAAGACCGAAAAGAAAGCATAAGTTCCCCTTCCTGGACTCCGAAACAAAAAAAAAAGGCCCTTTTCAGGGCCATGCAAATCAAATTAGAAGGAATGCGTTTCGCCTAAAACTAACTATAAAAAAGAACTTCGGTTTGGTCGAGCACTCGTATATTCGCGTTCGAGATTTAAAAATTAATATTAACTTGTTTTAGACGAAACACCGAGTCCGAACTGCTCTCGGATGTAGATATAAACGTGGGTAATCTGATTTTCGGTGTTTTGTGATAGAATTATATACACGATATTATTAATAAAAGCTTGTTAAAATCTTTGTATGGAATCTTAGTATTTCGAAGCGAAAGTGGTCTGTGCCGTGGCGCCATCTAGCGATCGGAGGGAACGAATTTTGCTCCTCCGTTCGCCGATATAGCGACTCTGTATATAAATATGTTTTAAAAATAACGAGAGCAAGTTATTGATTTCGAAAGTTCGTGTATCGAAAGAAAATAGAATTAGCTATGTAATACGTGTTTTGTGTGACGATGTCGGATAATTATTATCGTGTAATCGCGTTCGATATATGCATTACCAAAAATGTGTTTCTGTACCATGCGATAAGTAACATTCCTTCTAATTACGTTTGCGTGGCCCTGAAAAGGGCCTTTTTTTTTTGGTTTCCGAGCAGTCCGATTTAAGCACGTTCTCCGCGAATTCGGCGGGCGAGTTGGATGTCTTTGGGCATGATGGTGACACGCTTGGCGTGGATGGCGCACAAGTTGGTGTCTTCGAACAATCCTACCAAGTAAGCTTCGCTGGCTTCTTGGAGAGCCATGACGGCGGAGCTCTGGAATCGGAGATCGGTCTTGAAGTCCTGAGCGATTTCTCTAACGAGACGCTGGAAGGGGAGCTTCCTGATGAGAAGTTCGGTGGACTTCTGGTAACGACGGATTTCTCGGAGAGCGACGGTACCGGGCCTGTAACGATGGGGTTTTTTCACTCCGCCGGTGGCGGGAGCGCTCTTACGGGCGGCCTTGGTAGCGAGCTGCTTCCTGGGGGCCTTTCCTCCGGTACTCTTACGGGCGGTCTGCTTAGTACGAGCCATATCGCTAAGTGAACTCTAGCTAACTGACACTCTGACAGTTGAGATAGAAATGGCGCGGCGATCCTAAATCGCCCCTATTTATGCCTTCAGCGCGTCACCGCGGGGACCGCACGCGATTGGTCGGGGGACTAGGGAGAGGTGGGGTATCTGGTTCGCGCTAAAGGATAGGGATTCAGTTAGGCCTGCACACTCTGTTAGTGACTCGCTAGCTATCGACATGTCTGACGATACCGCTGCCGTGACATCCGCTCCAGCCGCCGCTACGCCTAAGAAGAAGGCGAAGTCTGCCGCCAAAGAAGCCTAAGGCTGCCCCCACGCACCCCAAGGTTTCCGAGATGGTGAACGACGCCATTACTAGCCTGAAAGAACGCGGAGGATCCTCTCTTCAGGCCATCAAGAAGCACATCGGTTCCCACCACAAGGTCGACCTGGACCGTCTCACTCCCTTCATCAAGAAGTACCTGAAAACCGCCGTGGCCAGCGGTGCTCTCATCCAGACCAAGGGAAAGGGCGCCAGCGGCTCCTTCAAGTTGAGCGCTTCTGGACAAAAAACCAAGGAACCGGGCAAGGCTAAGAAGGCCAAGAAGGAAGGTGCTACCCCCAAGAAACCCAAGGCTGCCGCAGCTAAGAAGGCCGCCAAACCCAAGGCTAAGTCCCCGGCTAAGAAACCCGCTGCTAAAAAACCTGCCGCTAAAAAAGCCGCCAAGCCTAAGACTCCCAAGAAAGCTGCCAAAGCCACCAAGCCCAAGTCTCCCAAAGTGAAGAAGATGAAATCTCCCAAAAAAGCTGCACCCAAAAAGGCGGGCAAAAAATAAACACTCGGATCGGATATAGGACTGTTTTCGGAAACGAAAAAAAAAAGGCTCTTTTCAGAGCCGTAAAATTGAAAAAGAGAATGCTTTCCTTCGCTTTGCCGTAGTTTCGATATATATAAATCGTCGACACTTTACGCTCCCTTATAATATTTTTTTGGTTTATCTGTGCACATATATACGTTTGTAGAGGTATATAGCTTAATTACACACTAAAACTTAAACGATATATGCAGTAATTATTTTTTTATGAATTAAAGTCCTCCGCTCGGTCTCGCCGCCGGCGGCCTGTCGGCCGCCGGCGCTCGACCTCGCTGCGGACTTTGCGCGCGAGCCGACACGGCGGCGAAAGGGAATTATTTGTGTAAAGGATAATCATTTAAGCTGTCGCTTAAACCAGAGAAAAAGGAACTGCGTCCATAAGAGCGACAGAAGCATTAATAATCGCGGAGCACCGACCGCTAGTGCAGGGCGTCTTTCGTCGGCGTAGGAGCTTTAAAGGTGCGAATTTTCCGCAGAGAGCAGGGTTTTAAGATTTAAAAATCCCCTCTCGAGTTTCGGTATCGCATTCGTGGACTTCGAAAAGATTTAACAGTCTCTAAATAATTAAAAACCGCGTCGGCTAGATAGATTCGTACTCCGTCTCTAGATTCGGAGACGCCAAGTGTAGTGCAGCCATCTATCGGCCGCGACGAGAAGCGAAAGCTACTTCGCGTTTAATTTTCGAGCTTGTCGGCAAACTTCGAAGAAAGCATTCCTTTTTACTCTATTTTATGGCCCTGAAAAGGGCCTTTTTTTTTCGTTTTCCGAAAGTCCGAGGGCAGGTGTTGGGGGGAATTTAACCTCCGAAACCGTAGAGAGTACGACCCTGGCGTTTCAGAGCGTAGACTACGTCCATGGCGGTGACGGTTTTCCTCTTGGCGTGCTCGGTGTAGGTGACGGCATCTCTGATCACGTTTTCCAAGAAAACTTTGAGGACTCCACGAGTTTCTTCGTAGATGAGACCTGAGATACGTTTTACGCCACCTCTCCTAGCCAAACGCCTGATGGCAGGCTTGGTGATACCTTGGATGTTATCACGGAGCACTTTACGATGCCTCTTGGCACCCCCCTTTCCTAATCCCTTGCCTCCTTTACCTCGACCAGACATGACTGCTCAGTAGTGAATGAGAATCACAAATGAAAAATTCGCCATCCATTTTCGGGGTATTTATAGCTTTTTCGGGAGGCGGAGCGTTGAAGCTTCGTATATCGTAGCGATATCGGGAAAGAGGTAATCGAAAATAAATCCTATCTAACGAAATAAAAATTAGGTAAATCACGAGGTTTTTTTTAAAAAATTAGAGATGAATTAGCAACTTACGCGACAAAATGGGATTTTTTTTTTTGTTTTTCTTTTTCGTGTAGGCAAAAAGAAATGCCAACAGCACGCGGTGTTCCCAGGTGGTCACCCTCCCAAGTACTGACCGCGCCCGATGCTGCTTGACTTCGGTGATCGGACGAGAACCGGTATTTTCAGCATGGTATGGCCGTTGACGTTCGTAAGTCGCTTTATTTATGTTTTGAGCTTTTGTTTTGTTAGTTTTAAATCGCTGCTACTCTCGATGACATTTTACTATAAGTTATTTTTTTTTTTTTTTTTACTATTATAACCGTTGAGCTATATTCGAGGTACGAGGGGGGGGACGCTGACGACGAGGTTAAGAAAATGATTGGAGCAGCTCTGGATCCGAGAAAAAACTATAAATATAGGCCGCTTAAAAATGCCCCGACACTTTTCGTATCGTTTTCGAACTGTTAACGTCTCGATATGCCTCCCCAAGCTTCTGGAAAAGCCGTGAAAAAGGCCGGTAAGGCCCAAAATCCGTAAGAGCTGGTGACAAGAAAAAGAGGAAGAAGCGCAGGAAGGAATCCTTCGCTATCTACATCTACAAGGTGTTGAAGCAAGTCCATCCTGACACCGGTATCAGCAGCAAAGCTATGTCTATCATGAATTCTTTCGTGAACGACATCTTCGAGCGTATTGCTGCTGAATCCTCTCGTCTCGCTCACTACAATAAGAGATCTACCATCACCAGCCGGGAAATCCAAACCGCTGTGCGTCTCTTGTTGCCTGGTGAGCTTGCTAAGCACGCCGTGTCAGAAGGAACCAAGGCTGTCACCAAATACACCAGCTCTAAGTAAATACGGACTTTCGCGACTTCGATTTAAAAAAAAAAAGGCCCTTTTCAGGGCCATAAAATTTTGTAAAAGAAATGTTTCCCTTTCGCTTTGCTATACTATACAAACATATAAACACAAAATATATAATACTTATTCTTAATTTAAAAAAAAAACCTACCATTAATGTATACTATATTATAAATAAATATAAAATTACAATTATAAAATAATTACATTTTAATTTCATTATTACGTATATATAAAATAATAGTAACGATAAAAAAAAAATATATAAACATACCTGGACTTAGAAAAAACAGCACACACGCGTATAGAAAGAAATAACCCTTATGAACAAACCACGGACACGAATGTAACCGAGTGTGAACTCCCGTCGCTATATTAGTAGCAGTTAATCACTGTCTTAATTGCGTAGACGTTTTTCTTTTACATCGACTATCGATACTATTACTATTTCGCTTATAACTGTTACTTTGGTTCTCACCTTCGTCTCTCTAATCCATGTCAGCTCTATGCTCAACTCATCCATAGCGTACTGATGTGATTACTATCGTTCTATTACGAGACTTTGTATCGATTATTAACCCCATGACCTTCGTTGATTTCTGTACGATTGTCTTTCGATTTCAAATCCAATAACGATCGATCACTGTATGTGTGAATGCATGTTCGTCTATTCCATAATTTCTGTATTCCATAATAATAATTCGGGTACTTCCGAATTATTATCGCACTTTCAAGTTAAAAAATGTTTTCGTTTCTCTCTTATTTTTTCCTCTTGTTAACGATTTCCGGTTGGAACAGTATCCAATATACACGAACAGATCTCGATCTCGGGTAAAATTCGAAATCGAACTCGAGCCGTCCGCCATTTTTTTCTCGTTCGAGGAGCGAGCGAATAGGTAGAAAATTTCATTGGACGCCGTCACGCGTTCTCATTGGTTCTCCCGACTCCGGCAGGATCTAAAAAAGTGATAAAAGCCCGACACTATCGACGCGAAATTTTTATTCTATCTCGAACTTCTCTCGTTGATACAATATGTCCGGACGTGGTAAAGGAGGCAAAGTGAAGGGAAAGAGCAAGACTCGCTCTAGCAGAGCAGGGCTTCAATTTCCCGTCGGCCGTATCCACAGGCTTTTGAGGAAGGGAAACTATGCCGAACGAGTCGGTGCCGGAGCTCCCGTCTATCTCGCAGCCGTTCTCGAATACTTGGCCGCTGAAGTACTCGAGTTGGCAGGTAATGCCGCCCGAGACAACAAGAAGACTAGGATCATCCCTAGACATCTTCAGCTCGCCATCAGGAACGACGAGGAGTTGAACAAGCTTCTGTCCGGCGTCACCATCGCACAGGGTGGTGTTTTGCCAAACATCCAAGCTGTTCTCCTCCCCAAGAAGACCGAAAAGAAAGCATAAGTTCCCCTTCCTGGACTCCGAAACAAAAAAAAAAAGGCCCTTTTCAGGGCCATGCAAATCAAATTAGAAGGAATGCGTTTCGCCTAAAACTAACTATAAAAAAGAACTTCGGTTTGGTCGAGCACTCGTATATTCGCGTTCGAGATTTAAAAATTAATATTAACTTGTTTTAGACGAAACACCTAGTCCTAAATGCTTTGGGATGTAGATATAAACGTGGGAAATTTGATTTTCGGTGTTTTGTGATAGAATTATACACGATATTATTAATAAAAGCTTGTTAAAATCTTTGTATGGAATCTTAGTATTTCGAAGCGAAAGTGGTCTGTGCCGTGGCGCCATCTAGCGATCGGAGGGAACGAATTTTGCTCCTCCGTTCGCCGATATAGCGACTCTGTATATAAAAATGTTTTAAAAATAACGAGAGCAAGTTATTGATTTCGAAAGTTCGTGTATCGAAAGAAAATAGAATTAGCTATGTAATACGTGTTTTGTGTGACGATGTCGGATAATTATTATCGTGTAATCGCGTTCGATATATGCATTACCCAAAAGGTGTTTCTGTACCATGCGATAAGTAACATTCCTTCTAATTACGTTTGCGTGGCCCTGAAAAGGGCCTTTTTTTTTTGGTTTCCGAGCAGTCCGATTTAAGCACGTTCTCCGCGAATTCGGCGGGCGAGTTGGATGTCTTTGGGCATGATGGTGACACGCTTGGCGTGGATGGCGCACAAGTTGGTGTCTTCGAACAATCCTACCAAGTAAGCTTCGCTGGCTTCTTGGAGAGCCATGACGGCGGAGCTCTGGAATCGGAGATCGGTCTTGAAGTCCTGAGCGATTTCTCTAACGAGACGCTGGAAGGGGAGCTTCCTGATGAGAAGTTCGGTGGACTTCTGGTAACGACGGATTTCTCGGAGAGCGACGGTACCGGGCCTGTAACGATGGGGTTTTTTCACTCCGCCGGTGGCGGGAGCGCTCTTACGGGCGGCCTTGGTAGCGAGCTGCTTCCTGGGGGCCTTTCCTCCGGTACTCTTACGGGCGGTCTGCTTAGTACGAGCCATATCGCTAAGTGAACTCTAGCTAACTGACACTCTGACAGTTGAGATAGAAATGACGCGGCGATCCTAAATCGCCCCTATTTATGCCTTCAGCGCGTCACCGCGGGGACCGCACGCGATTGGTCGGGGGACTAGGGAGAGGTGGGGTATCTGGTTCGCGCTAAAGGATAGGGATTCAGTTAGGCCTGCACACTCTGTTAGTGACTCGCTAGCTATCGACATGTCTGACGATACCGCTGCCGTGACATCCGCTCCAGCCGCCGCTACGCCTAAGAAGAAGGCGAAGTCTGCCGCAAAGAAGCCTAAGGCTGCCCCCACGCACCCCAAGGTTTCCGAAATGGTGAACGACGCCATTACTAGCCTGAAAGAACGCGGAGGATCCTCTCTGCAGGCTATCAAGAAGCACATCGGTTCCCACCACAAGGTCGACCTGGACCGTCTCACTCCCTTCATCAAGAAGTACCTGAAAACCGCCGTGGCCAGCGGTGCTCTCATCCAGACCAAGGGAAAGGGCGCCAGCGGCTCCTTCAAGTTGAGCGCTTCTGGACAAAAAACCAAGGAACCGGGCAAGGCTAAGAAGGCCAAGAAGGAAGGTGCTACCCCCAAGAAACCCAAGGCTGCCGCAGCTAAGAAGGCCGCCAAACCCAAGGCTAAGTCCCCGGCTAAGAAACCCGCTGCTAAAAAACCTGCCGCTAAAAAAGCCGCCAAGCCTAAGACTCCCAAGAAAGCTGCCAAAGCCACCAAGCCCAAGTCTCCCAAAGTGAAGAAGATGAAATCTCCCAAAAAAGCTGCACCCAAAAAGGCGGGCAAAAAATAAACACTCGGATCGGATATAGGACTGTTTTCGGAAACGAAAAAAAAAAGGCTCTTTTCAGAGCCGTAAAATTGAAAAAGAGAATGCTTTCCTTCGCTTTGCCGTAGTTTCGATATATATAAATCGTCGACACTTTACGCTCCCTTATAATATTTTTTTGGTTTATCTGTGCACATATATACGTTTGTAGAGGTATATAGCTTAATTACACACTAAAACTTAAACGATATATGCAGTAATTAATTTTTTTATGAATTAAAGTCCTCCGCTCGGTCTCGCCGCCGGCGGCCTGTCGGCCGCCGGCGCTCGACCTCGCTGCGGACTTTGCGCGCGAGCCGACACGGCGGCGAAAGGGAATTATTTGTCAGTAAAGGATAATCATTTAAGCTGTCGCTTAAACCAGAGAAAAAGGAACTGCGTCCATAAGAGCGACAGTAGCATTAATAATCGCGGAGCACCGACCGCTAGTGCAGGGCGCCTTTCGTCGGCGTAGGAGCTTTAAAGGTGCGATTTTTCCGCAGAGAGCAGGGTTTTAAGATTTAAAAATCCCCTCTCGAGTTTCGGTATCGCATTCGTGGACTTCGAAAAGATTTAACAGTCTCTAAATAATTAAAAACCGCGTCGGCTAGATAGATTCGTACTCCGTCTCTAGATTCGGAGACGCCAAGTGTAGTGCAGCCATCTATCGGCCGCGACGAGAAGCGAAAGCTACTTCGCGTTTAATTTTCGAGCTTGTCGGCAAACTTCGAAGAAAGCATTCCTTTTTACTCTATTTTATGGCCCTGAAAAGGGCCTTTTTTTTTCGTTTTCCGAAAGTCCGAGGGCAGGTGTTGGGGGGAATTTAACCTCCGAAACCGTAGAGAGTACGACCCTGGCGTTTCAGAGCGTAGACTACGTCCATGGCGGTGACGGTTTTCCTCTTGGCGTGCTCGGTGTAGGTGACGGCATCTCTGATCACGTTTTCCAAGAAAACTTTGAGGACTCCACGAGTTTCTTCGTAGATGAGACCTGAGATACGTTTTACGCCACCTCTCCTAGCCAAACGCCTGATGGCTGGCTTGGTGATACCTTGGATGTTATCACGGAGCACTTTACGATGCCTCTTGGCACCCCCCTTTCCTAATCCCTTGCCTCCTTTACCTCGACCAGACATGACTGCTCAGTAGTGAATGAGAATCACAAATGAAAAATTCGCCATCCATTTTCGGGGTATTTATAGCTTTTTCGGGAGGCGGAGCGTTGAAGCTTCGTATATCGTAGCGATATCGGGAAAGAGGTAATCGAAAATAAATCCTATCTAACGAAATAGAATTAGGTAAATCACGAGGTTTTTTTTAAAAAATTAGAGATGAATTAGCAACTTACGCGATAAAAATGGGATTTTTTTTCGTTTTTCTTTTTCGTGTAGGCAAAAAGAAATGCCAACAGCACGCGGTGTTCCCAGGTGGTCACCCTCCCAAGTACTGACCGCGCCCGATGCTGCTTGACTTCGGTGATCGGACGAGAACCGGTATTTTCAGCATGGTATGGCCGTTGACGTTCGTAAGTCGCTTTATTTATGTTTTGAGCTTTTGTTTTGTTAGTTTTAAATCGCTGCTACTCTCGATGACATTTTACTATAAGTTATTGTTTTTTTTACTATTATAACCGTTGAGCTATATTCGTGGTACGAGGGGGGGACGCTGACGACGAGGTTAAGAAAATGATTGGAGCAGCTCTGGATCCGAGAAAAAACTATAAATATAGGCCCGCTTAAAAATGCCCCGACACTTTTCGTATCGTTTTCGAACTGTTAACGTCTCGATATGCCTCCCCAAGCTTCTGGAAAAGCCGTGAAAAAGGCCGGTAAGGCCCAAAAATCCGTAAGAGCTGGTGACAAGAAAAAGAGGAAGAAGCGCAGGAAGGAATCCTTCGCTATCTACATCTACAAGGTGTTGAAGCAAGTCCATCCTGACACCGGTATCAGCAGCAAAGCTATGTCTATCATGAATTCTTTCGTGAACGACATCTTCGAGCGTATTGCTGCTGAATCCTCTCGTCTCGCTCACTACAATAAGAGATCTACCATCACCAGCCGGGAAATCCAAACCGCTGTGCGTCTCTTGTTGCCTGGTGAGCTTGCTAAGCACGCCGTGTCAGAAGGAACCAAGGCTGTCACCAAATACACCAGCTCTAAGTAAATACGGACTTTCGCGACTTCGATTTAAAAAAAAAGGCCCTTTTCAGGGCCATAAAATTTTGTAAAAGAAATGTTTCCCTTTCGCTTTGCTATACTATACAAACATATAAACACAGAAATATATTATACTTATTCTTAATTTAAAAAAAAAAACCTAGCATTACTGTATACTATATTATAAATAAATGTAAAATTACAATTATAAAATAATTACATTTTAATTTCATTATTACGTATATATAAAATAATAGTAACGATAAAAAAAAATATATAAACATACCTGGACTTAGAAAAAACAGCACACACGCGTATAGAAAGAAATAACCCTTATGAACAAACCACGGACACGAATGTAACCGAGTGTGAACTCCCGTCGCTATATTAGTAGCAGTTAATCACTGTCTTAATTGCGTAGACGTTTTTTCCTTTACATCGACTATCGATACTATTACTATTTCGCTTATAACTGTTACTTTGGTTCTCACCTTCGTCTCTCTAATCCATGTCAGCTCTATGCTCAACTCATCCATAGCGTACTGATGTGATTACTATCGTTCTATTACGAGACTTTGTATCGATTATTAACCCCATGACCTTCGTTGATTTCTGTACGATTGTCTTTCGATTTCAAATCCAATAACGATCGATCACTGTATGTGTGAATGCATGTTCGTCTATTCCATAATTTCTGTATTCCATAATAATAATTCGGGTACTTCCGAATTATTATCGCACTTTCAAGTTAAAAAATGTTTTCGTTTCTCTCTTATTTTTTCCTCTTGTTTAACGATTTCCGGTTAGAACAGTATCCAATATACACGAACAGATCTCGATCTCGGGTAAAATTCGAAATCGAACTCGAGCCGTCCGCCATTTTTTCTCGTTCGAGGAGCGAGCGAATAGGTAGAAAATTTCATTGGACGCCGTCACGCGTTCTCATTGGTTCTCCCGACTCCGGCAGGATCTAAAAAAGTGATAAAAGCCCGACACTATCGACGCGAAATTTTTATTCTATCTCGAACTTCTCTCGTTGATACAATATGTCCGGACGTGGTAAAGGAGGCAAAGTGAAGGGAAAGAGCAAGACTCGCTCTAGCAGAGCAGGGCTTCAATTTCCCGTCGGCCGTATCCACAGGCTTTTGAGGAAGGGAAACTATGCCGAACGAGTCGGTGCCGGAGCTCCCGTCTATCTCGCAGCCGTTCTCGAATACTTGGCCGCTGAAGTACTCGAGTTGGCAGGTAATGCCGCCCGAGACAACAAGAAGACTAGGATCATCCCTAGACATCTTCAGCTCGCCATCAGGAACGACGAGGAGTTGAACAAGCTTCTGTCCGGCGTCACCATCGCACAGGGTGGTGTTTTGCCAAACATCCAAGCTGTTCTCCTCCCCAAGAAGACCGAAAAGAAAGCATAAGTTCCCCTTCCTGGACTCCGAAACAAAAAAAAAAAGGCCCTTTTCAGGGCCATGCAAATCAAATTAGAAGGAATGCGTTTCGCCTAAAACTAACTATAAAAAAGAACTTCGGTTTGGTCGAGCACTCGTATATTCGCGTTCGAGATTTAAAAATTAATATTAACTTGTTTTAGACGAAACACCGAGTCCGAACTGCTTTCGGATGTAGATATAAACGTGGGTAATCTGATTTTCGGTGTTTTGTGATAGAATTATACACGATATTATTAATAAAAGCTTGTTAAAATCTTTGTATGGAATCTTAGTATTTCGAAGCGAAAGTGGTCTGTGCCGTGGCGCCATCTAGCGATCGGAGGGAACGAATTTTGCTCCTCCGTTCGCCGATATAGCGACTCTGTATATAAATATGTTTTAAAAATAACGAGAGCAAGTTATTGATTTCGAAAGTTCGTGTATCGAAAGAAAATAGAATTAGCTATGTAATACGTGTTTTGTGTGACGATGTCGGATAATTATTATCGTGTAATCGCGTTCGATATATGCATTACCAAAAATGTGTTTCTGTACCATGCGATAAGTAACATTCCTTCTAATTACGTTTGCGTGGCCCTGAAAAGGGCCTTTTTTTTTTGGTTTCCGAGCAGTCCGATTTAAGCACGTTCTCCGCGAATTCGGCGGGCGAGTTGGATGTCTTTGGGCATGATGGTGACACGCTTGGCGTGGATGGCGCACAAGTTGGTGTCTTCGAACAATCCTACCAAGTAAGCTTCGCTGGCTTCTTGGAGAGCCATGACGGCGGAGCTCTGGAATCGGAGATCGGTCTTGAAGTCCTGAGCGATTTCTCTAACGAGACGCTGGAAGGGGAGCTTCCTGATGAGAAGTTCGGTGGACTTCTGGTAACGACGGATTTCTCGGAGAGCGACGGTACCGGGCCTGTAACGATGGGGTTTTTTCACTCCGCCGGTGGCGGGAGCGCTCTTACGGGCGGCCTTGGTAGCGAGCTGCTTCCTGGGGGCCTTTCCTCCGGTACTCTTACGGGCGGTCTGCTTAGTACGAGCCATATCGCTAAGTGAACTCTAGCTAACTGACACTCTGACAGTTGAGATAGAAATGACGCGGCGATCCTAAATCGCCCCTATTTATGCCTTCAGCGCGTCACCGCGGGGACCGCACGCGATTGGTCGGGGGACTAGGGAGAGGTGGGGTATCTGGTTCGCGCTAAAGGATAGGGATTCAGTTAGGCCTGCACACTCTGTTAGTGACTCGCTAGCTATCGACATGTCTGACGATACCGCTGCCGTGACATCCGCTCCAGCCGCCGCTACGCCTAAGAAGAAGGCGAAGTCTGCCGCAAAGAAGCCTAAGGCTGCCCCCACGCACCCCAAGGTTTCCGAAATGGTGAACGACGCCATTACTAGCCTGAAAGAACGCGGAGGATCCTCTCTTCAGGCCATCAAGAAGCACATCGGTTCCCACCACAAGGTCGACCTGGACCGTCTCACTCCCTTCATCAAGAAGTACCTGAAAACCGCCGTGGCCAGCGGTGCTCTCATCCAGACCAAGGGAAAGGGCGCCAGCGGCTCCTTCAAGTTGAGCGCTTCTGGACAAAAAACCAAGGAACCGGGCAAGGCTAAGAAGGCCAAGAAGGAAGGTGCTACCCCCAAGAAACCCAAGGCTGCCGCAGCTAAGAAGGCCGCCAAACCCAAGGCTAAGTCCCCGGCTAAGAAACCCGCTGCTAAAAAACCTGCCGCTAAAAAAGCCGCCAAGCCTAAGACTCCCAAGAAAGCTGCCAAAGCCACCAAGCCCAAGTCTCCCAAAGTGAAGAAGATGAAATCTCCCAAAAAAGCTGCACCCAAAAAGGCCGGCAAAAAATAAACACTCGGATCGGATATAGGACTGTTTTCGGAAACGAAAAAAAAAAGGCTCTTTTCAGAGCCGTAAAATTGAAAAAGAGAATGCTTTCCTTCGCTTTGCCGTAGTTTCGATATATATAAATCGTCGACACTTTACGCTCCCTTATAATATTTTTTTGGTTTATCTGTGCACATATATACGTTTGTAGAGGTATATAGCTTAATTACACACTAAAACTTAAACGATATATGCAGTAATTATTTTTTTATGAATTAAAGTCCTCCGCTCGGTCTCGCCGCCGGCGGCCTGTCGGCCGCCGGCGCTCGACCTCGCTGCGGACTTTGCGCGCGAGCCGACACGGCGGCGAAAGGGAATTATTTGTGTAAAGGATAATCATTTAAGCTGTCGCTTAAACCAGAGAAAAAGGAACTGCGTCCATAAGAGCGACAGAAGCATTAATAATCGCGGAGCACCGACCGCTAGTGCAGGGCGTCTTTCGTCGGCGTAGGAGCTTTAAAGGTGCGAATTTTCCGCAGAGAGCAGGGTTTTAAGATTTAAAAATCCCCTCTCGAGTTTCGGTATCGCATTCGTGGACTTCGAAAAGATTTAACAGTCTCTAAATAATTAAAAACCGCGTCGGCTAGATAGATTCGTACTCCGTCTCTAGATTCGGAGACGCCAAGTGTAGTGCAGCCATCTATCGGCCGCGACGAGAAGCGAAAGCTACTTCGCGTTTAATTTTCGAGCTTGTCGGCAAACTTCGAAGAAAGCATTCCTTTTTACTCTATTTTATGGCCCTGAAAAGGGCCTTTTTTTTTCGTTTTCCGAAAGTCCGAGGGCAGGTGTTGGGGGGAATTTAACCTCCGAAACCGTAGAGAGTACGACCCTGGCGTTTCAGAGCGTAGACTACGTCCATGGCGGTGACGGTTTTCCTCTTGGCGTGCTCGGTGTAGGTGACGGCATCTCTGATCACGTTTTCCAAGAAAACTTTGAGGACTCCACGAGTTTCTTCGTAGATGAGACCTGAGATACGTTTTACGCCACCTCTCCTAGCCAAACGCCTGATGGCAGGCTTGGTGATACCTTGGATGTTATCACGGAGCACTTTACGATGCCTCTTGGCACCCCCCTTTCCTAATCCCTTGCCTCCTTTACCTCGACCAGACATGACTGCTCAGGAGAATGAGAATCAAATGAAAAATTCGCCATCCATTTTCGGGGTATTTATAGCTTTTTCGGGAGGCGGAGCGTTGAAGCTTCGTATATCGTAGCGATATCGGGAAAGAGGTAATCGAAAATAAATCCTATCTAACGAAATAGAATTAGGTAAATCACGAGGTTTTTTTTAAAAAAAAAAAAAATTAGAGATGAATTAGCAACTTACGCGACAAAATGGGATTTTTTTTTTGTTTTTCTTTTTCGTGTAGGCAAAAAGAAATGCCAACAGCACGCGGTGTTCCCAGGTGGTCACCCTCCCAAGTACTGACCGCGCCCGATGCTGCTTGACTTCGGTGATCGGACGAGAACCGGTATTTTCAGCATGGTATGGCCGTTGACGTTCGTAAGTCGCTTTATTTATGTTTTGAGCTTTTGTTTTGTTAGTTTTAAATCGCTGCTACTCTCGATGACATTTTACTATAAGTTATTTTTTTTTTTACTATTATAACCGTTGAGCTATATTCGAGGTACGAGGGGGGGGGACGCTGACGACGAGGTTAAGAAAATGATTGGAGCAGCTCTGGATCCGAGAAAAAACTATAAATATAGGCCGCTTAAAAATGCCCCGACACTTTTCGTATCGTTTTCGAACTGTTAACGTCTCGATATGCCTCCCCAAGCTTCTGGAAAAGCCGTGAAAAAGGCCGGTAAGGCCCAAAAATCCGTAAGAGCTGGTGACAAGAAAAAGAGGAAGAAGCGCAGGAAGGAATCCTTCGCTATCTACATCTACAAGGTGTTGAAGCAAGTCCATCCTGACACCGGTATCAGCAGCAAAGCTATGTCTATCATGAATTCTTTCGTGAACGACATCTTCGAGCGTATTGCTGCTGAATCCTCTCGTCTCGCTCACTACAATAAGAGATCTACCATCACCAGCCGGGAAATCCAAACCGCTGTGCGTCTCTTGTTGCCTGGTGAGCTTGCTAAGCACGCCGTGTCAGAAGGAACCAAGGCTGTCACCAAATACACCAGCTCTAAGTAAATACGGACTTTCGCGACTTCGATTTAAAAAAAAAGGCCCTTTTCAGGGCCATAAAATTTTTAAAAGAAATGTTTTCCCTTTCGCTTTGCTATACTATACAAACATATAAGCACAAAAATATATTATACTTATTCTTAATTTAAAAAAAAAAAACCTAGCATTACTGTATACTATATTATAAATAAATATAAAATTACAATTATAAAATAATTACATTTTAATTTCCTTATTACGTATATATAAAATAATAGTAACGATAAAAAAAAATATATAAACATACCTGGACTTAGAAAAAACAGCACACACGCGTATAGAAAGAAATAACCCTTATGAACAAACCACGGACACGAATGTAACCGAGTGTGAACTCCCGTCGCTATATTAGTAGCAGTTAATCACTGTCTTAATTGCGTAGACGTTTTTCTTTTACATCGACTATCGATACTATTACTATTTCGCTTATAACTGTTACTTTGGTTCTCACCTTCGTCTCTCTAATCCATGTCAGCTCTATGCTCAACTCATCCATAGCGTACTGATGTGATTACTATCGTTCTATTACGAGACTTTGTATCGATTATTAACCCCATGACCTTCGTTGATTTCTGTACGATTGTCTTTCGATTTCAAATCCAATAACGATCGATCACTGTATGTGTGAATGCATGTTCGTCTATTCCATAATTTCTGTATTCCATAATAATAATTCGGGTACTTCCGAATTATTATCGCACTTTCAAGTTGAAAAATTTTTTCGTTTTCTCTCTTATTTTTCCTCTTGTTAACGATTTCCGGTTAGAACAGTATCCAATATACACGAACAGATCTCGATCTCGGGTAAAATTCGAAATCGAACTCGAGCCGTCCGCCATTTTTTCTCGTTCGAGGAGCGAGCGAATAGGTAGAAAATTTCATTGGACGCCGTCACGCGTTCTCATTGGTTCTCCCGACTCCGGCAGGATCTAAAAAAGTGATAAAAGCCCGACACTATCGACGCGAAATTTTTAGAGAGAGAGAGAGATTCAGTGGATGTACGCTGAAGATGGAGGACGTATCTGACGCCGCTCCTGCGATGCCGGACATATGGGCCGGCCTACCCCCAGAGTCGTTGAAGTTCGCTCAACGACTCAATGATGTTTGCGAAGCCAACCTGCCTCAATATTCGTCGGACACTCTCCTTGAGATGTCTCAAGTCCTTGATACAATCGCCGGACAGCTCGCCTACAAAACAATCCAGACAGATATCTACTCCCCGGAGATGATTGCTGCTGTAGACATCACGGCACGTAAGTTTTATAAACTTCACTCAGCCGCTAAAGCAGCGTACGCTGCAGCTACCGCTCCCGCGACTCCCGTTCCTTCCCACTCTACGGCGAGCGCTAAAAATAGCTCTTCGACTTCCGCTCGCTCGGCGAGCGCTAAAAATAGCTCTTCGACTTCCGCTCGCTCGGGGGGGGAAACGCAGCGCTCCGGAGAAGCTCTCCGCCGCCGAGAAATCGGCGCGCACTGATGACGCGGGTTTTAAGCCCGTTTCAAGCAGAAATGCCGGCCGTCGGCGTACGCCTGCCGCTGCTTCACAGGGGATTCCGACGAACCATAACCCTAACGCGGTTATCGATGTCGATCCCGATGAAATGCATATTGTCGAAACCTCTCAGGAGGTGAAGAAAACCAAAAAGCCGCCACCAATTTTTATTATCCCATGCGGGATGTGGCATCTCAAACTACAGGAAATTCGTCGGCATGTAGCGCCGTCTGTCTATTCTATAATGAAGGGCAAGTACCTCAGGCTTGCTACAAGTTGCTCTGATGAATACAGGGCCTTAATTCATTATCTGGATGCTAATAAAATCCAGCATAAGACGTACCTTTTAGATGAAGACAAGCCGTTCAAGGTAGTCGTTCGGGGACTACCAGCTTGTACGAGTCCCGCACTTATCCGAACTTTTCTGGAGGCGGAAGGATACAATAATGTTAAAGTTACGGCAATGGCTAAGGGCCCTAAGTCTAAACGCGTACCAATGCCGTTATTTCACGTCTCAGTTGCAAAAACTGAGCGTGTTACCGATCTTTATAATCTCACGGATTTCTATGGGACAGAAATCCATATTGAAAAATTTCGTGGCAGCAAAGGGCCAACGCAGTGCTTTAACTGCCAAGGCTTTTATCACTCATCGATTGCATGCCACCTCGCACCTCGATGCGTTCGATGTGGTGAGGGACATCAATCGGGATCTGAGCAGTGTAAAAAAGATCCAGAGGCAGACTGCACTTGCGCCAACTGTGGCGGCCCGCACCCTGCCAACTACAGGAAATGTCCCAAGTGGCCAGTTGAGGCCAAGTCAGGCAAAAATTTAAAGAGCTCTTCGAGAAAGCCTGGGGTATTACCCAAAACTGTACCATCATTCAAGAGCAAGATAGCCGAACCTGGCCTATCTTATGCTTCTGCGGCCACCGCTAGTTCCAAGGATGCTCCTTCCCCGGCTCCTCAAAAACCGTCGGTCCCCAGTTCCAACGGCGAGGCCGATACCGACTTTCTAAAGTATCTGGTTTCTCTCGAGGCCAGTTACGATAGAAAACTCATACTAGCAGCGTTTAAAGCTGCACTTCCTGCCATAAGGGCTGCCTCGCACCCTATGGACAGGGTGTTTGCGCTCTACGAGAGTGTTGTTACACTCGCTTCGTAGAGCTTTTTGCATTTTTCATGCTGTTTTAGGGACTTGTCCCCCCTGCTTTTTTCGGCTTTTCATTCGACGCATCCAACTTGAATGCTCTTAACATTGGCTTCTGGAATGCCAACGGACTCCGGTCTCGTATTTCAGAAGCAAGGCAGTTCGTATGTGATAATAACTTCGACGCGTTTTTAGTCTCTGAGACACATCTTTCCCAGGGTCAAACTTGTAATATTGCGAACTACGACTTCTATCATGATGTCAGGCCTCGTAGTTGCAATAATTTACGTCTTGGGGGTGGCACTGCTATTTACCTCAAAAATACTATTTCTCATGCTAGGATCCCTACCCCCCCGCTTCAAAATTGTGAAGCAACTATTCTCGAAATTTATATTCCAAATTTACCAAAATTTGCGCTCATAGCTATTTATGCTCATAATAGTAGAAGATCGCTGCTGGTCCCTGATATTGAAATTTTAACCAAAAATTTTCCAAATTTTATTATTGCGGGTGATTTTAATGCGCACCACTATTCTTGGGGGTGTCGCAATTTCGACCATCGAGGTGCAAAATTACGACGTTGGGCAGATAATAATTTGGCTTCTATTATCGCCCCAAATTCTTCTACTTATTTCGGCTGTAATACATCAATAATTGATTTTGCTTTAACCCGCAATTTCCCCTATCCCCACGAAATTACTGCTGTAAATGATCTATCCTCTGATCACCTTCCTGTTGTGCTGGTTTTTAACATCTCTGGTATCGATGTCCGTTCGCCGTACTCTCTCAAAACCAACTGGGAGAATTACGCGCACATCCTCGGCACGAAGGGATTCCCCTTCGCTAACATCGACTCGCCGGCGGCCGCCGAGGATGCCGTCTGCCGCTACAGTGACTTTCTGCTCGCTGCGTACGCCGAAGCTACTAAGCCTCACGTGCGGACTATCGATTACTATCGTCTTCCCCGGCACATCAGAGGGTTGATTAATGATAGAAATAATGTTAGGAGGGACTGGCAGATTTCGCGTGATCCTAATCTCAAAGTTACTCTAAATCGTTTACAGGCCCAGGTCCGGAAGGAGATTAGGATCTGCAGCAGGGAGCGTTGGAACACCTATGTTGAGTCTTTAACGACTTCTGACAACAGTATTTGGAGGGCTGCCTCACGTCTACGTAGGACACGCACTCACATTCCGTCCCTTAAAGGACCTAATTCGATGGCGTTTTTAAACACTGATAAGGCTGAACTTTTGGCTGACAGTCTTAGAAGTCAGTTTACACCTAATACTGATATCATTGATAATGATACTTTCGCTCGTGTCATTCCGAGTGTCGAACAGTTTCTTAACTCTTCCACGGAAAACAATATTACACCTACTTACCCCTCTGAAGTAATTGTTTACCTGAAGAAGCTCAAAAAGAATAAAGCTCCTGGTGTCGATAATATTAAAGCTAATATGCTTATTAATCTTCCAGCCAATTTTATTATATCTCTTACCTTCATCATTAACTGTTTACTTAACCTAAACTACTTTCCTAGTGTCTGGAAGAAAGCGGTTGTGGTACCCCTGCCGAAGCCGGGACTCGACCACACCGTTCCCTCAAATTTTCGCCCAATTAGTCTCTTGTCTGTTCTTTCCAAGGTCTACGAATACATTCTTGCTCGTCGCATGGATGTATTCTGCGAAGATAATAACATCATTCGCCCTGAGCAATTTGGTTTCAGAGCGAAACACTCCACTCAACATCAGTTGTGGAGGGTCGCAGAGCATATCCATGCCGCTAACGCTAAAAAAACAGGTTACTGCTGCTGTGTTCGTGGACATTGCGAAAGCATTTGACAAGATCTGGTTGGAAGGGCTTATTTACAAGCTCATTATTCTAAATTTTCCTGCCCAGCTCATTAAAATTTTTAATTGTTATCTTCAAAATCGTGAGTTCGTTGTCAGAGTTAACAACACTCTCTCGACACCTCGACCTATTCTTTCTGGGGTTCCTCAAGGCAGTTTACTTGGCCCGAAACTGTTCAATATTTATATTAACGACATGCCATCTGATCCGTCTATTGAGCTTTGCCTCTACGCAGATGACACTGCCATCCTGGCCCGTAACATACAAACACGTCGTGCCTTCGCTGCAATTCGAAATTACCTCAAAATTTATGAAATTTGGCTTGTTTCTTGGCGCATTAAGGTAAATCCAGCTAAATGTGCTGCCCTTCTTTTCACCAATAGAAACGTTTCCCATTTCATCGCTAAATATAACTTACAACTATTCAACGAAAATATTCCCTGGGAAAATTCGTATAAGTACCTAGGTGTTACCCTAGATTCCAAATTAACTTGGAGGCTTCACATTGACAATACTGTCAAAAAAGTGAAGGCTGCAATTGGTACTCTTCGCCCTTATCTCAACTCTCGTAGTCGCCTGAATACGAAAACGAAGTTATTATTATATAAAAGTTACATCAGACCCATCATGACCTATGGTTGTCCTGTTTGGGGAACTGCTTCTTTAAAATTACTTAAGAATCTTCAAGTTGAACAAAATCGTGCCCTAAAAGTTTGCATCTCTGCTCCTTGGTACACGCGGAATGATGTGATTCATCGCGATCTTAAAATTCGGCCTGTTCTCCCGGAGTTTAAACGTTTAGCCTTTCGGTTTCATCGTAGCATTGAATTTATTCCGAATCCTGTGCTTCATAATATTCCAGCTTATGATCCGGCTCTTCCTAGCTCTGCTAAGAGGCCGCGATCTCTTTTATATCGTAATGATATGTCATTACCCCCTTCCAAAAAGAGAAGAGGGGATTGAAGCACCGTTTTCAGGGTCTTCTTCTAATTTTGCATTTTATTGGCACTGATTTTTATTCCAAATCAACCAGGTGGTTCTAGCCCATCTGGTAGCGTGCCGGCCTCGTTTAGCTTTTAGCTCGGGGTCTCGCGTTCTGTCCCCGTTGACGGAAAAAATTTTTCCAAATTCTAAATTCATTAATTTTCTTGTTAATTCTTAATTTATTCATGCTCCCAATAATTTTTGGGGATCGCATCATTCTGCTATCTTGCCTCACAATTTTATTTTGATTTAATTGTGTTTTGTCCTGTGATGTCTTGAAAAAATATAAAAAACCAAAAAATTGTTTTTAAGTCTCTTAAAAACTACAAAAAAATGTATAAAATTTTATAAAACCAAGTATAAAATATCTTTTTGTCGATTTATGTTGTATTTTTGTACCAGGAGTAATTTTTTGTTATTATTATCTTTTTATTTCACTTATTTTTCACTTGTAAACCTAACTGTGCTTTTAACTCGCATCGCGACTCATAGATGGCGCTACTGAGTTTCCTTCCCATTTTTACCTTTCTGTGCTCTGGCTGAGTGAAATTTATATTACTTATTGTGTTTTTCGATGTTTTGTCACTGT
>JAGEOH010000271.1:0-57500 GCA_032207245.1 Pardosa pseudoannulata | reverse complement strand
GGCAAATAAAAAAACATTTAACGTGAACAAAAAACTTCTTGACATTTAAATATTAATTTTAAAACATCGGAAAAACTTCCATGATTTTGAGCCGTTTTCTGATTAAGCAAGTAACTTTCATAAAAAAGAGTAGAATTTTGAAACAATATATACATTATTCTTTCACACCACTTTCGGAGAATAGATCTGAAGAAAATAAACTCGGTTATCGAAATGGGAGAGTAGAGTGCTAAGTGCTGAAAAAACATTATATTCACTAGTTTGGAACGAATTGGAGATACAATATCAAGAAAAGAAAAAAAGACTATTCTGCCGAATTTCTTCAAAATAAATATAAATTTTTTATACTTTAAAAAAATAACAAAAAAACGTTTTGTTCATATTAATTATTAATACTGAACAAATATTCTAATGAAAAAAAAATATTTTACTACTAGTTAAATTGGCATAAAAAAAACATTTACGATAATTTTTATAAAAATAAGAAAAAACAGAATTAGCGAAAAGATATTCGTCCGGAATCACTGCTCTTTCCCCGGGAAATCTCTCACTGGATCTTCTTGCACACGATGTGTTCCGAACATACAACTCTATTTCTCTCCATCATAGGATTCATTTTGTTGGTGTAATGACCTCGATAAAAGTAACATTTCATCTCCATTTCCTCTCTCCTCTTTAACCCAAGTGTACAGGAAAGAATTCTGGAGAATCCCAAACGTGGAATTCTGTTTTTTTTATCACCTTATATTGGGTTAGAATCCATCCACAAGTGATGGTTGAAAAGAAGTTAAGGTCTTATGAGTTGAACTTCATTTTCGAAAGATCCTGAACAAAAGAAAAAGCAGAATATTCTAAATTAACAAATATTCTATTTCAAAAATGGATTTTAATTATAAAATTTAAATGCCTACAATAGTATCCCTCAACTTAAAACTTTTTTACAGCAGTGGTATCTCGTTATTTCGAATATTTCGTGTATACTGGAGTGTTTTATGAGTATGTTTCTTCCCCGATTGAGTGTCAACTTTCTACTTGGATTGCAGATATTTCGATGGATTTCTCCAGTGTTTGTTAATTTGTGAGAGTTAGGATTTTTTTTAAACAAGAGTAGAACACACGTTCTATTAATTTTTCAAACAATAATTGTTTATAAAATCTTAAATTTAAGATTTGGATCGATGTAATAAATGAAAAAACCCGACATTCTAAAAACGAAGTGCGCAAAATATCCTTAATGACTATACACATATCTAAACGCTTTTATAGAATAATAAAAACAGATTATACACAACTTGAAATCTCAAAACTTCCTTAAACCTTGAGAAACGGAGAAGACTTTTAACCTTTCGAGGACTCTGCAAATGACAAGTCTGATGACGCATCACACATCTGAAATTTTAGAAAGTGAGCACCATTTGACAGATGTCCACGTGATATTTTTAGAATACGATGATGGGTTGATAAATGAAATGCATCGGCTTTTTTTCTTTTTTTTTCTGAACAATTCGAGAATACATTTTATGCTTATAGCACCAAAACTTTGTTCTCTCTTTTACTCGGCTTTATTAATGAATCTCCGGCTCACAAAAGGTGACACATTTTGTAAATTATATTTACAAAACAGATTAAGAAATCGAATGTACAAGTGTTCTATCGAATCTTGTGGATGTTCACGTTACCCAATGTGTTGTTATTTGGAGAACAGCTTATTTTTACTACAAGATGTCTAAAGAGACCGGAACCTATTTCTCAATGTGAAATCCATGCCCACAGCTGATTTGGAACTCGGCGAACACCAGACAGAAAAGTAATGCCCTACGGATTCGTTGCCAACGGATAGTTAAAGAAATGACCTACGGGAGGGTAGCATGTGAGGCGGGAATGAAAAAAGCAGCGCTTCGAAACGAAACTGAACCGAAAATCGGAGAAACCCGTTAATTTGGTCGGACGAAAACCGGAACCTAACAAAAAAAATATCGGTTTAATTCGGATCGATACATGTTCAGACATTTTGTTACTGTCACCAACTTATCAATATTTTCTAACTTATCGTCATTTTATGTCTCTTTTGTCTTACGGTTAAGGCGCCAATCTTCGGTACCGAAGTTGTGGATTCGAATCCCACTGTGACATGGATTGGATGTTCGTAGCCGTACGGAATCGGCTTTAGACAGTAGGTCCCCGGTCTCGATAGCCTGTCGTGTAGCAAAAAAAGTAGAACGTAGCACTCCAAACCAATCCAATGTACATGTCCTTTGCTTATCGATTAATTCTTTTGTTGTTCACTCGTACCTTTCCGTTTCAGTCTTGCAGGAAACTACTCGTAGGACGCAGAATGAATTTAGTCGAATGTTCAATCGTCAAATTCGATTGTGATAACGGATAACAATGCCAATAATTGACGATCGAAAAATTCTATTCATTCGCATAGTGTACAGATTCAGTAAAGAAAATCTTCTCAATTATAGAATTACATTTTTTGTTTAAAATAAAAATAATTATAAGTTTAGTAGATATTAGTATATCCATAAAATAAAATTATTTCTTCGGAACGTAACCGAAAACCGTTATTTTCCGTCGAACAAAAACCGAAACTGTACCGATATATATATATATATATATATATATATATATATATTTTTTTTTTCCGAAACTGAACAGAAACCGGAACGAAAAATAGCACGGTTCGAAGCCCTGGAGAAAAACATACAGACAGAAGTTCTGCACAAAAATTCGAATATCATGAGTCAACCGGTTAGCTACCAGCAACCCATCAGAAGCCAGTATTTGAATTTTAAGCGAAATATTCCACTCTAAAGATTTAAGAATAAAAAATTGAATTAAATTTACTTACGAAATTTATTTTTGTCAAATAATATGGATAACTCCAACATAATTATTGTTTATACTACAACTTTAATATATTAAGGAATAAGTGTAAGCGGTTACCTTCCAGAAAACCAGAAAGGCATGGATTACCGATTCTCACGAAGTAAATATTAATTAAATGGAAAATTGATTTACAATAAAACAATTGTATAAACTTTTTCAAAAAGTAGAAAGGTTGTATATATTTACACTGTTATAATTATTACATGGTTTACTTTAGAGTTCGCGCACAAAAGAAAATATGAAAATACTCGAGTTTGTGACAATTCGTTCCACAGTTTGGTTTGCACACTTTAAATAAGGATTAAACTTCTTAAACGTACTAAAAAAACTAAATATATTTTTTTTGCTATGTTTATTAAATTATAAAACACTCATATAATAAATTTTCTATATATTTTTTAAAATTTATTTGGCGATTTATCAAGCTAGCAGAAATATGCGTACACTTTTGGCGAGATTATTTTGAAACAAAAAACATACTATTAAAAATTAAAAATATTAAGGAGGCGACTTAAATAAAATGGTAAGTGCTTACAATTTCATATACTATCCCACATCTCAGATTTAAAATTCTGTAAAAGAAATCGTGTATTAATTATATTTATAGTTCTTTTCTACACGTACATAACTCGGGGACGGTCATGTCACCAGTTCGGTATTGACCCAAGAAGATGCTCCAGGATTTGAAGCAACGATTATTAAAATAGTAACTAGGATATTTTCTATAATATTTGACGCTTTTCTTTCTCTAGAAAAAACAAGCAGCAATTTCAATAGGGCTGGACGATATCAGAAATTTAAAATCGCGATATATCCCTAAATTTATATCAATATCCTTAAAAACTGCGATATTTGAAAGTAGGAAGGTATATTACTATTTTTTATTAACCTTAGGAATCGGTACTTTTTCTGTTAATTAAAACTTTTATAATTATAATTAAGTTTTAGATATTCAGAGTAATTCATTTTAGGGAAAAAATATTGTTGAGAAGTCATTTGTTAACATACAAAACATAATTCTTTAATCAAGTTGGAAATCATTACAGTTAATCTACATCACCCATTTATGCCAAATTATATCTCTCTCAAGTCGAAATGATGCTCCTTTCATTGGTAAACTGATCTTCGCTATCGTATTCCGCAGGTTCGAATATCGTTCAAGGCATGGATGTTCGTTGCCGTTCGGAATCAGTTTCAAGTAGTAGGTGTCGTTCGTAGAGCAAAATTAGCTGGCCGTACCGATCGTTATATTGGTATAACATCCGACAGGCGGAAGCGTAACACGACTTACAACTTTCAGAGCGCAGAACAAGTATTATACTAAACATATGACTTGAGTATTCTAACAATCAGTTATACCTATTAATGAACAGATCAATTTTAACTTTGAGATCCCTATGCTCTAAATATTGCAAAGCTTTTGTGCTTTTTAAAACTTTTGTGAGCCATTTATTTCTCACTCCACGTCTCCAAACTTTCAAAACAGAACTGCTAACTTTACTCAACGGATCGAACAATAGATGACAGCGGGAATTAGTCTTCCCGTCAACAAAATAGCAAGACCAGTATATTACAATGGGTTTTCCGCTTCCCACAGGTGTGTCGTAAGATCGTGTAGGTGGGAACTAATCTTCACACGGCCCACGAAAGGGTTAAACAGAAAACACAGCAAGCTTAACTCTTTCGCAACGCGTCGCTGCATAACATTATAATTTCACTTTTTTGTAAATCGATTTTTTGTATATTACCTGGATTAAACGAAATAATTGCATGCCTCAAAAATTTCAATAGAAAACAATTAATTTTGATAATTTATTAACTTATCTTTTTCACAGACAATAGATTTCTCCTGAAAAATTTACTGTACCAAATTTGATGCAGATATTTTTACTTAAGTTACAAAAATAAAATTTCGAACAAAATTTAAAAAAAAGTTCGTAATTGTAATTTAGATTGCGATCTTGTAGGGCACGATATTTCAATTAATTACATAAATTACATATCTTAAAAAAAAAAAAAAAAAAAAAAAAAAAAAAAAAAAAAAAAACTGCACACAAATCTCAATTGCAAATAAATATATTTTCACCGATTATTTTGCCGTTTTCAACCCCGTAAAAAATGAAACAGAAAAAAAGCAAAACATTGCTTTTTTGTTACATTTTTTTTATTATAATTTTACGGAAATGTCACCGATATATATATCTGCAGAGAAGAATTTGAATAATGTTAAAGCAATACTTAAATAATATCAATCTTTGACGATATGTTTCTAATGGAACAAACCGTAGTTTAAAGTCAAAATTACATGATTTATTGGAGCCATATGTTGACTAATAGACAAATTAAACCGATAAATGTTTTTTTGTGTTTCTTGTTATCTTGACACCACATATCGTTTAAGCACGAAAAATTCATTAAAATGTCATTGAATAGATCATCTAGGAACTTATATTTTCTATCAAAGAATATTCATCATAAATCTCTATAAAAAAGAAAATTATATAAAAGTACTAAATTATTTCATTTCATAAGTATTAAGTACATTGCATCCGAGGAAATATATTCTATTTAAAATTTTACTCTTCTTTAAAAGCCGTAAAAATGAATTGTTAGTTATATTTTGTAAGCTGAAGCGAAAATTTACTGTCTCGTTTACTCTGGCTGAATTTCAACATTAACTTAAATTTACTAATCGAAATAATCATTTAATACAGCTATACATTTTTAGGAGAGATAATAAGATTAAGATTTTTTTCAAAAGAATTTTATGTAAAAAATCAGCCTGTTTACTGCATATAATGGACAGCATAAGGTTTAATAAAAGCTTATAAGTCAAAAAAATTAAAATTATTAATAAAAAAATTTAAAAATTAACAAAGACAATAAAAAAATTGATAATTATGGTAACAATAAATTATCAAAAAATTAAAATATTAGAAATGGTGCAAACACTGCCCAAGATCACTTCAACACAAAAAAAAAAACATTTAAAAACTATAAACAGTGATAAAAAAACTGACAAAAAGAAACATTTCAGCATTATGTCTCTTTGAGGCATTTCAATTAAGTTTTGTTATACAAGGGCCAAAAAACTTCTTTCTTTAAGAGGAATCCATGCCAGCAGCTGGATTAGACAGCAGCACAGAAAAACAGATCAAAAATAGTACCTTGAGGTGTCAATATGGTGGAACAGTTAGATACAAGCAACCAATCAGAAACCAGTATTTAAATTCTAAGTGCAACACTGCGCTCTAATAAGTCTTTAGCAACACAACACTTCGCTACTTAACATTTATTTTTCATTTTATATATACATATTATTTTTTTGTTGTAAATCGAGTCTCTGTATATTACCTGGATTAAACGAAATAACTGCATGTCTCAAATTTAACTTTCAGTAAAAAACGATTAACTTCCTTTATTTTTTAACTAATCTTTTTAACGTTTAATAGATATTTCGTCTGAAAAATTTACTGTTCAAAATTTGAAGCAGACATCTTTTTTTAATTAATCTACAAGAATAAAATTATCGATCCACTGAAATTCAGTAAAACAAAGCTTAAAATTAATAATAAATTATAAATAAAGCAGTGCAGAATTTAAATATCGTTATCGCGATACTTACATTATATTCACAAAATACTTATAAACAAATCGGCCCTAACTTCAGATAAAAATTACATTGCTTACTGGTGCCATCTGTTGACTAATATACTAACTAAAGCTAAAGTAAAGGATTGGCTAAAGTAATAATAATCACTAGCTTTAAATTCTGTGGTTTATGAGCTTGAGCAGATTTTCCGCTATCTCCAATACCATTTTTTTCATAGCTTGGGTAATTTTTAAATAAATATATGTTACTCTCTTTTTATCTTGACAAGAAATAGCATGGTTTAAGCATAAAAACTCATTAAAATGTCATTGGATAGAATCATTTAGAAAGTTATATTTTCTATCAAAGAATATTTCACTTAAATATGTTTATAAAAACGAATATGATATAAAAATTCAAAATTATTTCACTATTTAAGTATCAAAAGTACATTGCAACAGAGGAAAAATATCCTATTTCATGTTTTACTCTTCATTCAAAGTGGTCAAAAATGAAATGTTTGATACATTTTGTAAGCGAATGCAAATATTTACTGTATCTTACTCTGGTTGAATTTCAAAATTAAATTAAATTTACTAAACGAAATAATTATTTAAAAAACAGCTTTATACTTTTGGGAGATATAAAATTTAAGATTACAATTTTCAATCAAAGATTTTTCAAAAGAATTTTATCTTAGAAATTCTCTCAAAGCATAAAGTATAAGAAAGTTTATAAGGCAAAAATTTAAAATAATAAAATTTAAAATAAGAATTTAAAAACTAACAAAAACAATAAAAAATTGACAATTACAGTAACAAAAAATTGTCAAAAACAAATAAAATGTTAGAAATGGTACCAAAAACTGTGCAAGCTCATTTCAACACAGAAAAACTAAAAACTAACAATTTAAATGGACTTTTCGTTAATTCTAAGACTAAGTTTCAAATGTACATACTGGAGTAATAAATTTTAATTTACATTTTGCTTACCTTGACTCTTCGCAAAAGCACAGATGTTCAACTTTGAAAAGTTTGTTAATAGCTATTTTTATATAAACTAAGAAGGAAACAAAGTGCTGTTTAGCTAATTATTTAATAAACTTATACAAGACTTCTATATTTTAAATAGTTGTGAAATCATATCTCTAAACTTTAATATAACATTTAACAAAGTAAAATTATGTTACTTTCCGTAAGATTTCAAGAGTTTTACTCAGTAAAAGTCATTTACAAAACTATCGTGCAGTGATATTGCTACATTTAGCAAGTTCATATATGTCACATTAGTTATTTAATATCTTCAGGCTTGCAACTGCTGAGGTACTTTCAAAACAGGGAGAAAAGTGACAAATAGAGATTAAGTGAATAAAAAATGATTAAACATTGAAAAAAAAAAAGGCAATTTTTCCCCTCTTGATTACAGATGCTTTCATGAAGATTGTTCTATTTATTTTAATTCTAAATCAAATGATTTATGCAAGACATAATTTTAGCGTCAAATACAAAAAAGGTTAAAAATTTCGTTTAACACAACTCAACATTGCTTTTTAATTTAAGAAAATCTATAAATTAGATTTGAATAGATACAATACATTAATTTTATAATCACACTTTTCTGCATATATTAATGTTTTGAAATATGTACATAGCTAAATTAGAGTATCTAAACAAAAATTGTGAAGAAAAAGTAAAAAAAAATGTGTGCTGTGACGTAAATTACTTAATTTATTAAATGTACATTTCAGGAACTTCTTTACAACTTTTTAAAATCACTAACTTCTGGAAACCATATGACTAATTACACTTTAATAAGAAAAATAAGATTAGAACATCCCATTTTTTGTCTTTTATTAAATTATTTTATTATTAATTCAAATTTTCTTGTTTCAACACAAGACTTTTACTGTGATACACCAAGAAAAAAGTGACTGTTTACTTTAAAAGTGATCAATTCTAAAAAAAGTAACTAAAGGTGAGAAAAGGAACGAAATTGCAAGCCTGTATCTTAGTTCCCAGACACTGAGTATGGAAGAAATTGGAAACTATTCTATTATTATAGAACATGAAAAAAAAATCTTTTTTAAATGTACAAAATTCCATGCAAGTGTCGTAGCTGAATACAGATATTGCGAACAGAATCTGGGGGATCTTACATAATATTTGAAGGATTTGGGTTCTTTAAGGCTTCTATTATAATAGATCTGAGAAAGAAATTCTGAGGAATACTAATGTCAAAAATACTTGAGCGCACTCGACACATTCAAAAAAATAGTACACATTTGATTATGTAAATTAAGAGTCAGTTTAATCTTTAAAAGATTAAGGTATATTGACTGACCCCTTAACTGACAAATTACCCTCAAATTATCATTCTTTCCAATGTTAATAACTTTTTTAAGTATGCAATCTGCTACTATAGCACCCTTATATCACTGCTGTTCATCTGTAAAAATCCAATGCATTGCTAGTATGAGGGAGGTGTGAATAACTGGGGTGTAAAATACCAACAGTGTAAAAGGTTTACAGAGAACAAATAAGTTTTACTATGCACAAAAATAGACACAGTGATACTTGTCTCGTGGAACTTTGCAATAATAAATCGTTAAAATGTTTGAATGAACTAACGCAAAATGAAAATGAAAATCTGGTAATGTCTTGTATCATCTAACATGGATTCTTTGTTGGACATGCAACATTTTGCATCTCTGATCGAGTATAACTGCCATATAGTTTAACATTGGCAACAACAGGTATAGAAAAGTATTACAAGAATTAAAACTTGATTCCTGGTCCCTAAACACTCACGGGATAGAAGAACATTGACAATAAGCAAACTGTTGATTGTGATATTTTGCAGGTTGCAAAAGTAACTGAATAACTTTAAACTTTGCTAAATCAATAAAATATAAATAAACAATACCCACTGCAGCATTTAACAGTATAAAATTAAGGCTACATGACAATATAAGGGTTTCCATTTTTTTTTTTTTTTTTTTTTTTTTTATAAGAAAAATTAAGGATTTTTTAAGGACGAAAGTAACTTTTTAACTTTATACTTTAAACCTTTTCAGTATGCAAGATTATTTTTTTGTCAAATAAGTTTTCTAGCTTGTGACATTAACAAATATTTATTTACTATTTAAAAAGAAATTTCCAACAGTGCAAGTTCACATACATAATTTAATTTTGAAAGTTCAACAGATTTGTTTGTTTCAGAACTTTTTTGGCCCAAGTTCTCAAACTCAACTACTTTTTCTTTTATATCTTTCTATGGCAGAAATTGATAGCATTCCTATTTAAAAATTAAGAAGTTTTTAAGGACCTTTGACAAAAATTAAGTAGTTTTAAGGGCCATTAAAAAATGAAAGCTAAAATTAAGGAGTTCTTAAGGACTTTTAAGGAGCATGGGAACCCTGAATATTAGTCATACAGAATATGGATGGCAGGCCTGGCTAAAAGGAAAAGAACATAAAGCTGCAGTGTTTCATAATCACATGCTTCAATAGCAGAAATAGGTCTTAAATAGGCATATAGCACTCAGTTAATCACAGTGAAACATATGTGATTAACACATTCGATGAATTCCATCATAACATCACTGATTTGCAGTGACATCCTAAAGATGTTGCAGAGAAAATTTTTAAATTTCAGTCTTCCCAACAGATTTTAAAGAACTTCCAATTAAACAAAATATTTTCAGGAAAGTGTAAAATAAGTTAGTAAAAAGAAATGGAATATTTTAGCTTCACATTTCATTATTCCAAAGTAAATTTTCTATAAATGAGATTTAGGTTCCTTTCTAGAACATGTTATATTTGTTTCTGGAATCCAAATAGGAAAAAGATACAATACTAAAATCATAAAATAATCTAAAACAAATTTATAATTTCAATCATCTATTCGTTAGGAAGAAAAGTAAATAGAATATTACCAATAATAAAATCTTTAGTCGTAAGAAACAAGCTTAAGACAGGAAATGCAAAACAGCTCAAACTATCCCGAGAAAATTCTATCTTGTGAAACCTGGATCAGGGCCTGAGAAGAGAAGAAAAATTTGCTTAATTTCAAACAGACGACATTCTTAAACTCTAAAGTCTGATGAAAACACAATTGAAAAAAATTGCATAGCAATACAAAGAGCTCAAGGAAATCTGAAGTTTCGGACAATAAAATCTCATAATTTGATACAACAACTTTGAAAATCTCACTGAAAATAATAAAAGAAAAAAATATTGTGAAAAATGAAAGAGACAAAAGTGAATGACATTCCTGATTTATTTCCTAAACAAAGTATTCTGCAATTCAGATCATATAGAAAATCCTATGTTTACAAGTACTAGTTGACCTACAGAGAATTTTTAACTTTTAATATATATATTTAGACATGAAAATATTCAGATTCTTCTGTGAGGAACATTTATGGATTTAAAATTTAACAGACTACCCATAAAATACATGAGGAAACAATTTACATATATAATAAATAAAACAATATAATCCAAACAGACATAATTATATATATTATTGGATTTTAAATTAAAGCAAGCCAATTAAATCAAACACACACGAAAATATAAAGAGTCAACGGAAGTTTATGCATTGAATAATGTACAGTAACTCTTATCTTCAACAAATGTGCACTTTCTTGAGTCACATTGAACCTAATCAAAATATTTACATTTTTCTATCCTTCAAATTTGAACTAAATGAAGCTTGATTCTTTAGCACAATACTGTAAACTCCTTCACGTGCAGCATTACTGTGTGGAAAGCTTATTATGTTCAGCATTATTTTTTGCAAGATCTGGTATTTGATTGCTGAATAGTGATCTTTTAGTTGTTCAAAATTTTTGTTCTTTTTCTGAGTAAACGGAGGAGTTTAGGGAGTTATTAAATTTCATATTTGTCTAGAGCAAGTCCTGATAATTGAGAGTAGTTCAGATGTCTGTGTGTGTATTATATGAATGACAACACAGTTATTCATTTTTAGTTATTACAATCAATAGTGAAGAAATCTCGAGAACGAAAGCAATCAAAGGAATATCGGTTCCAACATTTTGTACTTTCTGCTGTCTAAATAAACTGAACAAATTTAAAACAAACAATTTAACCTCAGCCTTAAGTCTGCCTATTTTTAGGTGACGATGAAATATAGTAATTGTACTTTATAGCTATACATAATAGATAATATAGCTATACATAATAGATAAGTTGAATAATTATTCAAAGTAAACATAATAAAAAAGAAATAAATATACACAATACATCAATACACAGAACGAGAATAGTCTATATATAAAACTTTAGAATTTAATAAATAATACGAACACTTATTTACTCGGAATTACTGATGCACTACCTATAGTGATATAATTATGCACTTAGATTAGATTAAAATCAAATGAATGAATTTAAGCACGGAAAACGTAACACCACAACGGTAAAAGAGAAATGCGACTCCAAATAATTAGTTAAGTAAAATAAGAAATGGTTTATTTAGAAAATTTAGATATGCTTGTATACGTATATCAGTCAGCTTTTCAAACTTATCTCTTACTCCACGTAGACAGAGGAGCTTCTGCACAGTGTATCGGTACCCAGCTATCTGCGCATGCTCACGGACTTCACGACTTTAATTCAAGTTCAGGTTTATAATAATTGGCGCAATATGGATGACGTTGGCGCATTTTTATTAATTTTACTTTTGAGAAAGTTAGATAAAGGTTGTTATATTGTTATCTTCTTCGCTCAAGTTGGTCCAACAATAATTCAATACAAAGCATGTTTAGGCAAAAATAAAACAAGACTTATTTTGATAAGAACTTAATAATTTTACAATTGGCAATCTTATAATTTAAATTTTTACAACTGTGCATAAGATAATTTTTAAAATTTTCTCACTGAAATTTGTATTTTTCATCCCATTTCTAATGCACAAAAATATAATTAAAAACTACCAGTAGCACTGTTTTAATCTTACACATATTTTATACTCATACACATAAACATTTTGGCTTGACGCATGATTTGAAAATTAATTCTTATTTAATACAAACTCATTTTATCATCTCTTTAATACAAACTTTTGTTGAAACCAATTGGGAAAGTATCTAAATTTTATTCATTAATTTATCATGCTTAGATTTAATTTATTTTTAAATTTAACATTACATACATTGTGTTAATATTTTACTGTATTCAAAAAATATATTTCAGTCATCATGATCTTTGTTTTGCTTTCAATTTATTTAAAAGCAATGTATTAGCTAGAAATTGAATTCACTAAATTTGCATAATGCTATGCACGCTTGACAGAGGAACTACAATTTAAATGCCATAGGAACTACACAAGAGTTCATCTTGTCATGTGATATGATTAAGTTAAAAATTATGAAGTTATTTTTATGGTTTTGAACAGTTGTGGAAAACAAATGTTCAACTTTTGATATATTTTCTTTGTTTTTATTCAATGAAGCAATTCTGTTTATGAACCTTTTTTTTAACCTTTAAGAATGTAAATACTAATTAACATTTCTACTTACCACATATTTTATTTGTGACTTTTTCTGTTGTATTACTCATTCTTTACATATTAACATTACTTATTATGTATTACGTAAAACAGTTTCAAATACTTGTTGAATGCTTTTTAATGATTACAAAATTTTAAGTTATATGATTTTTTTAATATCTGATATATGTCTGATTAGAAAAATTTCAAGAAATCATAATAGTTTATACAAATATAATGAGATTGGCAAAAATAATTATACTGACAATTTAACAAATTATCTACATTCATAATATAATTTTTTTTCTGTAGTCTTACATATTTTGCAATTAGTTTTCAGTTCATGAGTTTAAATTAGCTCTCCTCTATGATACTTTGTTGTAAAAATCCAAAAAAGGGAAATTGAATTGATAGTAAATTTTTAATTAATATGGTTCACAATTCAAAGTTGACAAAATAAAAATAACAACATAATATAAAATAATAAATGTGTGAAAACTGCTTTGAATTTTTATAACCAAAAAAACACTCAAATAAATACTGCTTATATTCTTTATAGCAGTATTTATCAAGTATTCATCTAGCTTTTCCACCATCAAAACATTTTAAGCATTAAAATAACTAAAATAATATCTTCACAAAATATAATTGTGAATTATTTCAGAAATAAATTTGGCCAACATATATCTTGACCATTAGAAATATATACTATAAATATTTTACAGGGAAGAAAAGAAATACTTTATGAAAAAGGAAATAGTAAATTTCCCAGAATAAAGTCCAGTAAAATGAGAAACTAACTGAAAAAGAGCAAAAATATAAAAAAGTACGATAATAAATTGCTGATCGTTTAATAATATAGCCTTCACTACACTTTGTTCAGAATACTTATCTATAAAACAGACCAACTCCAAAGAAATTCAGAGTTGAATTTGATAATAGTTTTCAATATATAGACTTACAGTTAAACAGTTTACAAATCATAAATCCTATTATAATAATTTATATTTCCCATATTAATTGAATTAGTTTCATTTAGCTTTTTTTTTCACAAAAAGCTTTAGTCATGTGAAAATATATGAAATAAAATATTAATATTGTCATATGTTTAAATAATATATATCTTTCATTGAAGCAAATATTGAAAATATTTTATCCCATTCAGTACTTGGGTCACCTGTCAAAATAATGCTAAAATAATATTATATATACAATTTTATACTACTGAAAAGAGAAAAATGATTTCTGGTATTTTTCTTTTATAAATTAATATATTTCTCAGAATTATTTTCACACAAATTATCCTCACCATTTTCTTATCTTTGAAAGTTATACACACAGAAGCTTATAGGTAGTGTATAAAACTAGAATTTTTACAACGCTCTGAATTTTAATTTTTTAATGATATACTTGAGAAAATAAATTAGAAAAGTTATAATTTATAATGACAATTTTGGAATAAGTTACTGTTTGGTTTGTTAAACTACATTTAAGCCATTTGGAATACATTATATAAACAAAATGTATCAGATTAGCAAGATTAAACTTTTTACTTTCATAATTACATTGAACTTACAAATTTGTAAATGATATTAAAATTTTACTTTTAAGAAGTAAAACTAAATGGTATTCACGACTTAGATTTTAGATTTATATTATATTAAGTACTCCCTACATTAAGTTGTAAAACTTTACAGAAATCTAAGAAAATACAGCTGAGAACCTTGGAATAAATTACAACAAAACAACTGCGTACATTATTAATAAAGAGATTATTATTATATAGTTATCTCATAACTAAATTATTATTATTATATAGTTATACAATATATTATATAGTTATTATATAGTTGTACCATAGAGATAACATCCACAACCTCAAATAACAGGAAATTAAATAAAAACACCATACATACAATACACATGAAATATATGCAATGATACTATTATTATGTAGAATATCTTGCTTACTTTAATACAACTCACTATTAATACTATATTAATTTTACTACTTATCTGAAATTCTTGGAACCTGAAGTAGCATTCAGTCAGTTTTTCAAATCTCTAAGACAAATAACGGGAAACAGCACATTTATTCCGTCTTTTTAGCATGCATTTATAAAAAACTGACCGTTGTTAAAAGATTTTACCACATTCTGCCTTTCAATCTGATCTATATGATCTATAAATAAAGTAATTAATAAAACTTTAGATAAATCTGCTGATCTCATCGACAAAACTTAGAAATCCGGCATTTAATCCTCAGCTATGTAAACACACAATTCATGGCGACAGTTTGGCTACTAATTTGACATTGCCAATATGGTTGCTATTATGATTAAATTTGGCATTTGCTATGCCAAGCGTATCAATGGTTGCCACAGCAAAAGCGTCTGTGTCCAGCAACCCTCCAAACTCCAACGCATGCGCACTGTGAACGGAGGGAAGCTGGTTTTGAAGGGTTATACTTCAAAACCAGCTTCCCTCCGTTCATACTTTCTAGAGATTTCGCCAACTGTAGTGCTGAATTTATATAGTGTGCCGTCGCCCAGGGAATAACACGCATTTTTGTAGCACGCCACCACGTGCATTTTTGTGGTTGACTTATTCGCTGTTTATATTTTATTTCATGAAAAATAAGCCCATCTTATGGATGCAACATTTATGAAAAACTTTTTATTATAAAAGATCACTTAACTGCTGTATTTACATAGTAATTCGCCACCACGTGCTTTTTTTGTGGTTGACTTATTCGCTAAGTTTATATTTTATTTCATGAAAAATGGAATCATCATATGGATGCAATATTTGTAAAAAACCTTTTATTAAGAAAGATTCTTTAACAAAACATAAAATTATGTGAACATGATTTTGAATCGGAGATTAGAAAGTCCATCGAGTGACACAAAATTTGGATTCATAAGCATTTAAGGGAGCGTATAGATGATCATACCCAAATTGAAGTTGAAAATTTTGAATTTACCGATTTTGATAATAATTTATATCATATTGGGGTAAAATAGACATGACTGGGACAGTTAACAAAAGTATGTTTTACAAATTATTTTCTACTAATACAACATTGTAAGTTTCAGGATGACAATCTAAAATATTTTACCATTTTTAAAAAAAAATTAAGGTGAGAGTAATTATAGAAGTGTAGTTTTAAAATAACAATTACATTGGTAATAAATATGTCCTATCGCACCCTTACATGAGGCAGGAATGGGGCATGTTTTTGAAAGTTAAAATACATGCATAATTTTCAAAAATATGAAAAATGACAAAGAATGTATGTCATTCATGAAGATAAGCTTTATTGATTATTAATAACATCTATTTTATCTATTTACATACTGTAAACAAAAATATTCAGTTCAGTTGATACCAAAGAGTTTGGGGAATATTTTAAATTTGCTTCTAATAATACTAACATTCATTTACTTTTAAGCATTTTTATCTAGAAAGAAAAAAATTACAAAGATTAGATAAAACTATTCTCGCTCTAGTAAAATAAGGGGAAGGTTCAAATATTAATTAAACTTATGAAAAATGTTGATACATATAGAATAACTAAAATAAGTTAGATCTATGTTAAAAGTCATACAGTTACACTCAATATGATAACCAAAGTAAATAATTATGAGTGTGAAGTGAAATCAACTAAAAAAATTAGATCATAAGCATCATTACATTGTTGAACATCCAACTTGTATCATACAATATAAATTGAAGTGCACAATTTGCAAAGGGTGCTTTCATCTGTTTCAGTATACATGTGCGAATAATTTAAAACAACATATGTCAACATATTCATGCAAGTATACAGGTATATGAGAAATACCAAAAGAAAAAAAATACATATATTGAAAACAGTGGTGGTGAAAAAGAAATTTCTAATATTTTGCAAATGTATAGTTTGAATAGTATCTAAAAACCAGAAATTAACATTCTTGAAAATGTTCTGAAAGGCTGTGAAATAAACCCTAAAATTAATAAAGAACTAAAAAAAAAAATAAAAAAAAAGAAAATACTATACATAATGTGCTAAAATTAAGCAACAAAATTAAACATGTAAATTTTAAGATTCATGAACATTTTAAAAATGAACTACCTAGTAAGAAAATTAAAACTCCAAACAAACTCCACAAGAAGGAAAAAATCGAATCCCAATTTAGCATTATTAAAACCCTTAGATAATGAAAAGAAAATATTGGTGAAAGTTTCACACATTTAAATAAAGAAGTGCTGTATTTACATTCTATGACTGATTATAAACATTAATAATATTGAGAAAATTCTGTTTTCATTATGTTTAAATTTTATATTGCAACATGAAATTTGTATTTTTGTATTAAATAAAATTTGCTGGTTAAATATATATATATATATATATATATATATATATATAAACACACAAATGTTCAAATATGTGTGTGTGTGTGTGTGTGTGTATAAATTTATTTATTTTATTCTTCTGAATGATTTAGGTTTCATTTATAAGTGAGATAAAAAATACATAAACTAATAGATAATAAAAAGTTGTAATGTAAAAAAGCAATGTAAAAAAAATAAACATTTTGAATAAAAATTCAATTAGTCAAGTTTTTTTCAGATTTGTATCTGTGCAGAGATTTTAAGTTTCATCTTTTTTTAAATGTTTCAATATGAAAGAGTTAATCAAAATTTTATTTTTTTAAATAACTATGTTGGTTTGATTCTTTAAATAAGTTATATCTCTGTAAATAAATGCATTTTCACACAAAATCAAGATAAATTTTATAAATGATGTTGTAAATTCACGAAATTTATATCTATAACAATGTTTTAATTAGCACCAGCAAATATACAAACAAACATTTTCTTCATAACATATACTTATTAAAGAGATAATTATTTAATACCATTAATTTATGTCAGTAAAAATCCATGGGTCATAAATTTTTGTATAATATTGTTTAATAATGTTTTGCTATAATTTGTTATATTATCATATAAAGATAAAATTATACTTTGATAAATAAAATATGCATCAAATTAACTAAAAATTGGATGTTTTTTGTAACATAATTTGTCAATTACACATATCCTAGAAATGTTGTTAGGAAATTCCTGGCATAGGGGGCAGTTTATCAACATATGACAATTTAAATTGGAAGTGCATAATTTTTGAAAGGCCTACTCACACAGCTAATTAGAGTAGTAAAAATATTACATAAATGATATCATGTCTGTTTACCACATAGACTATAGAGCAGTGGATATAGATATCCATAAATTTACAAATAGCTGTTAGAGCATTTTCCACTAAAAAATTCATTAACTTTTATGAGGTTATATTTATTTATCCATTAACTTAACCTCATTAAAGTTAATGATTTTTTTGTTATTTACTAAAAGTTTAATAACTCTAAAAGGGTAAAATAATGGATATGGAAAAATTTATCAAAGTTTTAAAGAATAAACATTCTTTGGGAAAAAAATATTTTAACACTATGTTTAATTCTACTGAGCAGTAAAAGTAAATTTTGCTATAAAGTAATTAGTCTATTTATTCTGGTTGTATATACATAGTGTAAAACATAGTTTGAACTCTGTAATAAAATTTAAAAACTGCTGAATAAAATTGAGAAATTCTAGATTAATTTTTAAGTAGTTAAGATATGAATATATAGTTATTTGTACATAATTTGACAGCTAGGGTCTCATCAAATTAATATTTTTGTATCACTTGTACACTTAAATAACTGATTGACGACAAAAGGAATGAAATCTTTTATAATGTTAAATGCATGTCAAGATAATTTTTATTAGCAACATATTCTAAATTACTAATCTTCTTAATTTGTCATTAGCACTTTGAGGATTGTAAACAACAGAATAAATCCATCCAAAAATGATAACTACTGTATAACTGATATTAAAAATGTAGTTTTTTGTCTTCTATTTAAGAATGAAATATGAATATATAAGTGTTGTAAGAAGTCATGCATTGGATGTCTTAATTCCGAAATTAATATAAAGAGTAAAGCATTAAAGTATGCATAAAAAATATTTCAAAATCGATTTGCCAAATTTTCGATACTGCGCCAAATATTGACACCTGTACTGAGACGGGAAGATTGACTGTTTCTTTCTCTTTTGGGGGTAAACATCTAAAGCGCATGCGTCGGAGTTGGAGGTTGGCTGGACACAGACTCTCCTGCCACAGCATCTTTCGGTGAAACGGTACCCGAAATAGATTTTCAAGTCCATGCGCATTGAAACAGAACAGGTAGAAAACGGCATGAAAATAAGGATAAGTTCGCGAGCATGCGCACATAGCTGGGTACCGATTCACTGTGCAGAAGCTCCTAACAGCTTTAGTCTATGGGTTCTGTCTATGTCTAAGAGGAGCCAAACTTCAAACTTGATTAGAAGCTCTCGTTCGCTGTATCCCGTGCATTAAATAAGTGAATAAGTGATCCATATTCTAATAGTAAGATGTTGCTCTGGGATGAATTTGGTTTTAATTCAGAGTAGAACAAATAGGGAATTAAAACACCATATTTTTGAAAAAGTGTGGAAAATTTACCATTTTGAAAACATTGTCAAGATTGTTTTCTTTAGTATGTACTTCCTTCATATTATAGTACAAATACAAAAGAAAAGTAAAAGGGAAGGTTAAAAACTTTTTCATTTGTAGCATTATTTATACATATGTATGCCCTTGCAACCCACAAATTAAATTTTGATGTACATTTAAATCCCAATACAGCGCCGCTATCTGTTCGCAGCCAGTTTGACATTTTGACCAGTTTAGTGGTATTTCAAATAATACCCCTATATATATTGTTAAAATTGAATGAAGATATGAGTATACTTCATATTGCAGGCACTGAAAACTTAGATACACTCATTTCTTAAACATATATGCCATATAACTTAATTTTTATTTTTTTCAATTGAAATATTAAAAAATATTTGTTTTTTTTCCCTGCAATATTTGTTTTGATTTTTTATTGTACCATCATTAATAATTTCTTTTATCTTTTGAATTTTTAAATAAACAAGTATAAGAAGTGATTGATTGGAACAGGAAACCTATCACAAAGATATAACATAAATTTAAATATTGGATATTCAGTTCTATAGCTTCTGGATATCTATATCTGTGAGGCAAGAAGCTCTGATCATTCGATATAAGAAACTTGGCAAAGTCATTATTTGTAATCATCACCAAACATAATTTAAACTTTTCAAAGCAGATAATTTTAAAATTGAATGTTCAGTGGTATGTGATTTTGAATTTTGGCAATTTTATGCAATAAAATGATAAAAGTTTCTCGCATAAAAAAAGCAAACAGTGTCCTTTATATGATTTTGCATATTTTGGATGTAAGCAAATTTTTTGCATACTCTGTATAGAAAAATAAATTAGATTCATATAAATCCTTATTTTTTCTTTCAATTGCTTTTATATTTTTTCCTCCTTTTACATATGTGAAATAGTTTTTCCAAATTCATAGAGCACCTCTAAATCTTTTTACAGTAGTTAAAAACTGCATTAGACAAACAAATACTTAAATCTTTTTTTCTTCATTTTAGGAATATCAGGAAGCTTTTAAAGGACTCTTGAATGAACTCTTCCCTCTCTTGTTCTAGTGGCATTTTGGAAAAAGAAAGGGCTATTCTTGAGATATTCAAATTTATTCAAAGTTGAAAAGTAGTTATGCAGATTTTTCTGTGTGGCCTTTAAAACAGAATACAGATAGAACTATGGTAAGTTGATAATAATACTTTTAGCTTCAATGGATAATCATTGACAAATGCTGTAAAGGACTTTTAAGAAGGAATAATGTATGGTCCATATAGGCCAAGTTTAAGGTATTTATCTTGTGCAAATAAGTTATGTGGTGGCTTTCAATTAAAAGTTTATCATCATATATATAAAATTTTATATGGGAAATGAGTAGGGAAAATTAAAATTCTTTATAAAAAATATATATTACAGAAGTGTGACTCGCTAAGCATTCCCTTTTATAAACTCTTCACTTAGTTTGTCAATATATATTGATTTAACCGTATCATTTTTATCGCTATCATTGGCAAGCTATTCCATTTCTCTTGGCTTATTTCAAAAATATTCTCTAACTTTTTTTCTTCTCATCCAGGGGTGATTGTGCTTTGGGTTTTTCTGATTATTCTTCCAGGTTTGGAAATAATCATTACTACTGGTTGAAATTTTCCATGACAATAAATTAAATTTAAATTAAAAAAAAAATTAAATGTTTTGTGTCAAACTTTTGTTTAGCTTGTTTTGTGTTTCAGCTGCAGTAAGTAATTTTTTATTAGGAGACTTCAGTCCTGTGATATCAATAAAAATTTAGTGTCTTCTATATTTCATGCTTAAGTACTTGTTTTGGCAGTATATAAATCAAAATAATACTTTTTAATTGTTCTTTACTTTCTAACTTTCTTCCCTTTTCTTCATTTTCCACCTTTTTTTTTTCTCAAATATTTTAGTTGTGTGTTTAGTAATAGTTTAATCTATCATTTATTGCACCAGAAAACAGATTTATAAGTAAAATGTATTTGATATTCAAAATTTTAAAATCCAATTCTAAGACAGCTAATTTATTAAACATCTAAAAATGAGATTAATCAAAAGTAACAAGTTTTTTATTTTAATTGTTAAAATTAAAGCAGTCACTGCTCTAATTTATTAACAATTTACTAACAATGCATTAAATATAATATTGATAACATGCAGTTATTTGTTATATGTAACTTTTTTAGGTCAGGGTTTTTTATTATGAATGACATATTTTAGGGTTTTTTACTTAGAGACACAATCCCTTCTGTAAACCATTTCTTTTTCTATAAGTAAAAATCATAAAATAATTTTTTTCCTATAACATTTAGCAGTTTTTGCGAGCAAAGAGTGAACCTTTAATTTAGCTCTAAACGCATACAACTCTATAATTTAGTTATTACAGGAGCAAAACCTTTTTTTGGGAGGACAGTGGAAAACTGAAGCCAGTGGACAGAAAAAGAGCATTTAATGCAGCAGTAGTTTTGAGAGATGAGTAAAAGGAATTTAAGTCAGAAAGCAGTTCTTTATCTGACATTTTATGGTTAGAAATTTAGGTATTGGTATTATTGAAGAACCGGGTGCCCCTGGCCATTTTCGGTGATTTTTAAATGGCACCAACTGTGCCAACCCTTTCATGTGATGTCACTCGAAGGCTGTGTTATGAGCAGGAGCAGATTTTTGATGGACATAAATGTAGCTTTACTTATAGTAAGCTATAGATAATAAAAAAATATGATGATAGTGCAAATAATGCCAGCAAAAGGGGGAAATTAAGAATTAAGTTATATTTGAATTCATATAAATATTTCTTATTCATATATTGTTTGTGAATATTTAATATAATTAAGGAAGTTAATTTTGAAACATTAAAATACGATTTTCTTTTTCTTTTTTTGAGATTTGTAAAACAATTCCTGATTTTAAGAAACAAAATAATTGAGAAGTGAGAAAGTTTTGAAGCAATAAAGTGTGGTGAATTTTAAACATGTATTTTAATTTTTTAATAGTTAAAGTTGTTTTCATAAACTTCAAATGCGTTTTTATCAGAACGGTATTTTTAATAAAATGTTGAAACTTGAAATGTGATTTCTCAAAAAGTTCTTAAAATATTTTGTTGAAAATTATTATGAATGCTTTTGATAGTATTTACTAGTAAATGACCTAAAAGCTTCAAATTTGGATAATTTTTAATGATGTTACCTTTATAGTTAGATATAAAGGTAATGAAAATTTGATAAAAATTCAATGTGTATGATTTTGAAGCACCAAAATTTTTTACCAAATGTAAATTAAGCAAAGATTTTAGATGATTCACTAGTCCAATGTATAAGAGATGTGTTGCATAAAAAAATATTGAAATAATTTATTAAAAAATTAGAGCTTTTAAAAAAACGAGATTTTTTTTTAATTAAATTTTTTTCATTTATTAGAAATTTTATAAAAAACTTCTCCAGGAATAAATTTTTTAAGTGCATTTCTCTGTGATAATATAAAAAGTAAATCTAAAAATGTAAACACATGAACTAGTTTCTATGTTTAAAGAAAAAAGTTCTCCGAACGGAGACGGATACCTTAAATGGGAAACCAGTAAAAAACAAAAATCTTTTGTAATTAGCCTCTATAATTAAAGTAACTAAGTTTGAGTAAAAATACCGATACTACTGAAGAACTGGGTCTCCCTCCTCTATTTGGCAATTTTTAACTCGTGCCAAGCGTGAAACCTTTTGCGCGACAACCTCAAGCCTGACCTGATGAGCGGGAGTGGATTTTCGCCGGGAATGACATAGCTATACTAACTGAAAGCTAGGGAAATGAAAATATAACTGAAAACTGGGGAAATAAAAATAAAACTGAAAACTTCAGAAATAAAAATATAACAATAGCTCAGTGAATCTTAACAAATGATTTAAATTCTGTTTTAAAATTTGCAAAATATATTAAAATAGTAATTTTGAAAAATTTGTCAGATCAAATTTTGGTAGATAAATTTTTTAATGTCAATCTATTTTATTTATATTAATGTAAAAAAAGTTTTTAAATTAAGGGGGGGGCTCCATTTCGTAGACCTCCCGTAAATGTAGTTACTATTCATCTAAAAGATTTGAGTATAAATTTAATGCGATATTTTCTCTTCTTTAATAAAAACAATTTAATAAACACATACTAACCCCATATAGAAAACTAATGCTTAAATCTATCCCCCTTCATTAAAAAGTAACACAAATTATCCAAACCTTCCGTCAATGCACACGAAAGAATTTGTGCAGAAAAAAAAGTAAAATATCCTTTTAAAATAAAATAACTAAAACACTTACTTCATTCCCTGGATGCACTCTCTTCATCGGCAGTATGTGGTGCATATAGGGTCTTTACACATGATAAGAAGGCTCGAAAAAGACCTTCAGTATGGTCTTTAAACCTGCGGCGCCACATAAATTCAGCAAAATACGAATCAAATAAGATGTTAGTTTGCCGATGGCTCTGCTTCCGAAACTCTTTCTTAGTAAGTCCCCACATTCCCTCTATATTGTTTGTGTGGGCACCTGTATCCGGATCCTTAAATGTCACTGAATGATTGACACTCAGATGCACAAAACCGTGATCTGAGAGGCAATCATACGATTTCCAGCAATCGGACATGATCATTGATCCGGGCAAGATATTTCTCTGAATAGCATCCAACAGTGTCTCCTTTGTGCGATCCTCCACCACCTCAAAAAAACATTTATTCGAACCCCTTTCTACCCCACCAAAAACCCAACTTCCCTTTACCCTCTTCCCCTTATTATATTTTCTTTTACCAAATTTGCTTTCGTCTATTTCTACAACCACTCCTGGTCCACCAATCTTTTGGTTTGCATTGACACATGCATCAATGCAAACCTCTCAACAAAAATTACACCAATCAACTATTGAATGCTCACTAATGTCGAGCTCTTGAAGAATAATCCCAGGGGTAAGTAAATTTAAGTATGTCTATAATACTTAATTTACTTTCCTCAAACCATGTACCTTTCCTTACACTCCTTTTGGGGGTTCGCTCCTTTCACCCTACACACCCACTGATATCCATTAGGTTGATCTTTACGTTTGACCAAATGTATATCCTTCTTACACTTGGGGCATTCGTATTTATTAGAGATAAGTCCCTCATTCATACACCATTCTATCACAGCTTTCGAGCTGTGATAGAATGGTTTGAGCTTCCATACTTTGAGAGCTTCAAAGTATGGATAAACTCAGAGTTAATCTTACCACCAGTAGCCATCACTCAGAGGGAATGGAACAAAAGCAAAATGTGAAACAATCCAACAAGTGCATTCAAGGACATCCAACAGTAAAATGGTTAAAAAGGAGTTTAACTTGTTTAAATTTAAAAAAAATTGCCGTTGGTCAAAGAACCAATAAATTTAAATTATTTGTAAGCCAATGAGAAAGAGGTGCATTTCAAATTAACCAATTTATCAGCCAATCAGAAAGAGGTGCAATTCATACGTAACAGAAGAATATTGTGATGAGAGCACGTGATTAAAACACGGCGAGGAGAGGAGAAAGTAGATGGGGTTACCAAACTAGGCACGTTATCGCCCATTTGGAAGGGGGGACCCATTCGTTCAATCAAGCCGTTCTTTACTTTCTATTTTTCTTCCCTTTTCTTCATTTCTCACCTTTTTTTTTTTTTTTCAAATATTTTACTTGAGTAAAATATTTGAAATAATAGTTAAATCGATCATTTATTGCACCAGAAAACAGATTTATCATAAGTAAAATGTATTTGATATTCAAAATTTTAAAATCCAATTCTAAGACAGCTAATTTATTAAATATCAAAAAATGAGATTCATCAAAATAACACGTTTTTTATTTTAATTGTGAAAATTAAAGCAGTCACTGCTTCAATTTATTAACATTTTACTTCAATGCAATAAATATAATATTAATAACATGCAGTTATTTGTTATATGTAACTTTTTTTTAGTTCAGGGTTTTCTATCATGAATGACACATTTCAGTTTTTTACTTAAGAGACACAATCCCTTCTGTAAACCATTTCTTTTTCTATGAAGTAAATATCATAAAAAGATAAAGGAAAGCAGTAAAGGTAAACTAAAAACATCTGCAGTGAAAGTTGCTGATTTTGAGTATCTTATAAATAAAAGTCATTGTATGTATGTATGTATGTTCCACATCTCCTCCTAAACTATTGGCTCGATTCCAAAATAAATTGGTGTAAATATGCTTTGTATCGCTGGGAAAAGCACTGTCAACTTTAAAACGTTCAAAATCCATTCCTTCCCCCCTTTTCGAGTGTTTTATGTCATTATTTCAAGCTTTATTTTCCCCGGTTAAGAGCAGGCGATTAAATTTATCAATTTATCACGTAATAAATATGTTAATATGAAAATAATAAATATGTAATAATGTGAAAATAATAAATAATAATATAATATGAAAATAAAGCTTAACTATAACAATAAACATTACACTCAATTACAGTAGGTCTGACTTTGATAAATACATTTATTGATAACAGTCAGGAATTATAATTTTAACTAAAGTTAACTAATTAGTAACGCCCACCTGAATTTTTTTATTCTTAACAAAAATAGAGGCTTTAATACATAAAACTTGTTAATACTTACATGAGCTGATCTGCTAACTTCAAGTTATCGTAATTTTTTGCAGTGAAAATTGTTTCTGAATAATTAATGTTTGTAGTTACTTGTAATATATTGATTTTTATTTATTTTATTTTATTTACTCAAATTGAAATAAATAATAATAAAAATACCTGGGCTTGTTATTTGACAGTTTTAAATTTATATCAGGGGAGATTAGGCTCAGGGATACTCTGGAATTCTATGTTTTTTTAATTAACTCTCTGGATTGAAATTCTCCACCATGGCAGTTTCAATTCAAAGAAACAATCAAATAAACATTTAAATAAATTAAAAGGTTTCTAATTGAACTTTCCTTATCGCACATGTTTTGTTTCAACTGAAGAAAAGGGGTATTCTACAATGTCAGCATTTTCTGTTTTGTCTTTTTAATCATTTTCGTAAACAATGAAGTATTAAACTGTAAAGGATGCAAAATAAGTTCTGATGATAATGGCTTAATAAGATGTACAAAATGAAACATTCTAATGTGGTGTGGAAATAAGATGTTTTTGTGTTTTGTGCAACTGTTTAATTAAATAGAACAGCAAATGATTCAGGTTATTTTGAATCCTTCTGGAACCTTATTAGTCAAGAAGTTTTAGGACTCTAGGAAAAATTCACAAATATAATATTCTCTTTTTGCAGGCTGTAATCATGTAAAACTTAGTGATTAAAGTAGAACTGTAGATACCGCAACTAGAAAAATTTGGGCTGAAGCATTGGTGTTTACATTTTTAGCAGAGCATTAGCTTTCTTTTTCTGTACCACCTCTTGGTATTGAACTAGCCATGTGTTTAGAAAGGAATTGTTCTGCTCTGACTTCATTAGAATTTAGTAGAGCTACTCATAAAAATTTAAGTATGAAATCGAAAAAAAACTATTTAAGATGTGGAAATTAAAGAAAAATTCTTTTTTCTTACTCAACATAGATGAAAGCATAAGTAGTGCATCTGATAAAATTTTTGCAATTTTAGTCTAGGACTATTAACAAAAATTTGAGACATTGGATATTAGTAATATTTTAGATTTCGTATTGAAGAGCTATCTATAGAGCCATCATTGCACTTTATGAAGGAAACAGGTAGCCCTTAGTACATCTGATGAATGTTCCCAAGTTAATAGTTTAAACTAATGCTTATTATACCAGGAAACAAATTCATAAATAAAACTATCTAATATTCAAGATTTAAAAATCTGAATTGTACACTTGTTTAACATATTAGAATGAGATACATGAAAAGAAGTTAAGTTTATTATTTTAATTGTTAAATTAGAGCTGAAATCTCTAACAATACCTTAAATTAATGTTAATAACAGGTAATTATTTGTTATACATAGTTAACTTTTTCCAGTTCAAAGTTTTTAATAAAGATGTGCAATCACCCCTGTTACGCGGTTGTCAAACTAAGAACAAAGTTTTATAAACACAATTGTCTTTATTTAGAATAAAATATGTGATATGGCAGACAAAACATTAGGATGTCAAAAATTTTTATACCATTATTTCAAAACTGTTTTATTTACACCTGCAGTTAATCAATATCTAATAAGGTATACCATATTCTCCTAATCAAGCATATGAACATATATTTCTACAAATGTTTTATAATATTATATTCTTTCTCATCTTTTATAATCATTTTTTCCTTTACTTTACAGGTATTGAGTATTTATCCACAAATAGTATTAGTCAGTCTGACAGAATATTGTTCAGACATCCTTGTGCCCAAGAAATTATAGTGGAGTGTCTTTGAAACTGTGAAGTTTTAATAGAAAACAGTATAGTTCTGATATGAATTAATTTCAAGTAGCAGTTTCTGTTAGTACTAGTTAACATACCAAGAAAAAGAAGTGAAGTTTTGAAGACTAAATTGAAAGTTCATCTTTACTCTCAGAATGAACACATATGTTTGCAGTGTATGTCAGAAAGCGTTTCCTACAAAATTCAGATTAGATATTCATCTTCGTTCCCATACTGAAGAAAAACTATATGCTTGCAGTTTATGTGAAAAAGCTTTCTCTCATAGTTTAACGTTAAAAGCTCATCTTCGTTCTCACACTGGAGAAAAACAATATGCTTGCTATATATGTAAGAAAGTTTATTCTCAGAGTTCTACGTTAAAAGGTCATCTTTGGTCTCATACTGGAAAGAACCCATATGTTTGCAGTGTATGTAAGAAAGCATTTAATACAAAATCCAGATTAAATTTTCATTTTCGTTCCCATACTGGAGAAAAATCATATACTTGTAGTGTATGTAAAAAATCTTTTTCCTATAGTTTTACGTTAAAAGCTCATATTTGTTCCCATACTGGAGAAAAACCATATACTTGTAATATATGTCAAAAATCTTTTTCCCATAGTTTTGTGTTAAACGCTCATCTTCGTTCCCATACTGGGGAAAAACCATATACTTGTAGTGTATGTAAGAAATCATTTTCTCAGAAATCTAACTTAAATGTTCATTTTCGTTGCCACACTGGGGAAAAACCACATGCTTGCAGCATATGTAAGAAAGCTTTTTCTCAGAATTCTTCCTTAAAAGCTCATCTTCTTACTCACACTGGGGAAAAACCATATGCTTGCAGTATATGCACAAAGGCATTTACTCAAAGTTCTAAATTAAAAATTCATCTTCGGTCTCATACAGGGGAAAAACCATATGCTTGCAGTATATGCACAAAAGCATTTACTCAAAGTTCTAAATTGAAAATTCATCTTTGGTCTCATACAGGGGAAAATCCATATACTTGTAGTGTATGTAAGAAATCATTTTCTAAGAAATGCCACTTAGATGTTCATCTTCGTTGCCACACTGGAGAAAAACCATATGTTTGCAGTGTATGTAAAAAAGCATTTCCTACAAAATCCAGATTAGATATTCACCTTCGTTCCCATACTGGAGAGAAACCATACACTTGTAGTATATGTAAAAAATCTTTTTCCTATAGTTTTATGTTAAAAGCTCATCTTCGTTCCCATACTGGAGAGAAACCATATACTTGTAGTGTATGTAAGAAATCATTTTCTACGAAATGCAACTTAGATATTCATCTTCGTTGCCACACTGGGGAAAAACCATATGCTTGCAGTATATGCTCAAAAGCATTTACTCAAAGATCTAAATTGAAACTTCATCTTCAGTCCCATTCTGAGGAAAAACCATTTGCTTGCAATATATGCACAAAAGTATATACTCAAAGTTCTAAATTGAAAGTTCATCTCCGGTCTCACACTAGAAAGAACTCATATGTTTGCAGTGTATGTAAAAAAGCATTTCCTACAAAATCCAGATTAGATATTCACCTTCGTTCCCATACTGGAGAAAAACCATACACTTGTAGTATATGTAAAAAATCTTTTTCCTATAGTTTTATGTTAAAAGCTCATCTTCGTTCCCATACTGGAGAGGAACCATATACTTGTAGTGTATGTAAGAAATCATTTTCTACGAAATACAACTTAGGTATTCATCTTCGTTGCCACACTGGGGAAAAACCATATGCTTGCAGCATATGTAAGAAAGCTTTTCCTCGGAGTTCTGAATTAAAAGCTCATCTCCTTACTCACACTGGGGAAAAACCTTATGCTTGTAGTATATGCTCTAAAGCATTTACTCAAAATTATAAATTGAAAGTTCATCTTCGATCTCATACTGGGGAAAAACCATATAGTTGTAGTATATGTAAAAAATCTTTTTCCCTTAATTTTACGTTAAAAGTTCATCTTCGATCTCATACTGGGGAAAAACCGTATAGTTGTAGTGTATGTAAGAAATCGTTTTCTAAGAAATATAGCTTGGATGTTCATCTTCGTTGCCACACTGGGGAAAAACCATATGCTTGCAGCATATGAAAGAAAGCTCTTCCTCGGAGTTGTTCCTTAAAAGCTCATCTCCTTACTCACACTGGGGAAAAACCTTATGCTTGTAGTATATGCTCTAAAGCATTTACTCAAATTTCTAAATTAAAAGTTCATCTTCAGTCTCATACTGAAGAAAAACCATATACTTTTAGTATATATAAAGATGCTTTTTCTCAGAGTTCTATGTTAAAAACTCATATTCCTACTCACAGTAGCAAAAAACCATAAGTTTGTAGTGTAAGTATTGAAATCATTTATCCCAAAATGCAGTTTGAGTTTTGGGAAAGTACCATTTGCTTGAATTATAGATGCATAATTATAATTTTCTGTCTTAAGTGGATACTTTTCCTATATTTTGGTTAGACTCTCAGGTGTTGTAATGTATGTAATATCACTTTTTGTGAAAAATGTGTTTTCATTGCTCCTTTTTAAATTTACAATAAGAAAAATGAATTTTTTTGCAGTGTGTGAGAATGATCTTTCTGTAATCATACTGCTGTTGTGGAAAATAAAATATCCTTTGTTTTAAAGGAGTAACGTGCTCATTAGTAAGAAATACTCTGCTTGAATTGTGTATTATTCATGAAATTTTCATTTTAATATTGATTGTCTTAACTATGCAAAATATTTCAAGGTAAACTTTTGCTCAGAAAATATGTTTAAATTCACATATTTTATTCAATTTGAAGCTAAACATTTTTATTGTTTTAAAGTTAGATATGTAAAAATTGTATTTTATTATTTTTATAGTATTTTTCTAAACTGAAGGTAACTATCTAAGTATTAAAAAAATTTGACTTTTAGGACACCTTGTATATATCAATTTTATACATATGATGTAAAATCATATTTTATAACAAAATGTGCTTTGAAAAATAAAACTTAGTACAGTCTATATTGGTTATATGGTTAGCTGAGCAGTCTAGAAAAATCAGACCACATAAGTTAGGTGACCATATATGTGAAACAATACAACCCTATTGAATTATGGCAGGATTATATTCACCTAATAAACAAATAATTATACTTTTAAGAACATTTTAAAAATTTAATTGGAGAAATAAATATTACATTTAAAATATGCAATAGTTTTTTTTGGGGGGAAATTTATTAGCTTACCTTACTAATGAAAGTACAGCACACGTACATACCTACATTCATGTTCAATGTATTTAAAAATAATCAGGTATATAAGTTTGCTTCCTTTTGTTGGTTGTTAACATAACTTTTTCTAAGTCCCTAATAGCTTCTAAATGATCATCTGCTTCTTTTGAATTAGTAAAATAACACCTGAGAGAAATAACTTCAGCCAATAAACAGACAGATGGCCACTTGTTATCATGGAGGTGGAAAACTCTGTTGATGAGTCTACACAAGCAGGAAAGGGGGAAAGAGATTTAAATAAAGGCTTGTATTCAGGTCCTCTTCAATTTCGCACTGAATTCTTTAAAAAATAATAATAATAAAACGAAAAACTTGTTGAAAACATGAATTTGAGCATATAACCGGTAACTAGAAAAACAAAATGACTGTATAAGTGGTGCACTTTAATACTGTTACCCCCAACACCCAGTTAGAAGTAAGTTAGGCAGAGATTATGCACAGTGGAATTCGAGTTGGTCAGAAAAGAAGCAGTTTTAAAACAATAACAATTTATTTGGAAGTAAAAAGACAATACATATTATAATTAACTTAATGCCATTAATTTACCACAAAGAAACATTTTAAGAAATAACAAATACAGAAGAACTTATAACATATAAACTACAACTAAAAAACAATATATTTATGAACTAGACTAGGACTACAGTAGGCAATTAAATCTGGACTTAAGGTCCCTATCAAAAAAAAAAAAAGGAAAAATGGTCGCCGGAAATTACCCTTTGAAAAACTAGCAAAACAAACTTACATCTCAAAAACTCTCAAAAAGGGTCTATTTCCAGTGTCTTCAAAATATGGCAAGCTTCAAATATCCATAGTCCACAAAAAATATGTTGACCATAAAGGAAAAGACGATCTCAAAACAGTACGGGCGGCTTTAGGATGAGCCTCTGTTATAACACCACCTTCATTCACCATAACAAGTAGTTTACTGCCCAGAACGTTACCGGTAGCAACCCAGTAGATCACCGTCTCGTCGCCTCGGCTCGGCTCCGATGAACTTCATCCGTTGTCAAGGTATTTGGTTTTTACGGAGTACCTAGCAGTGATTAAAAGCATTACTTCAACCTCCGAACGAATAAAGATCAAAAACATAATTTGGTGCAGTAATAAAAACAGGAAAGCCAAACAGAAATTTAATACGCTTACAGTGGCTTCCGAAAAATCGAAAGAAAAATGCTGTAAGGTGTAAAAATCGTTCACATACAATGCATATGTGAAAAACAACACGGTGAATGATTAAAAATAATCATTCTGTACCTTGAACAATGACAAAACAACGAAAAACACAGTAAGTAATATAAATTTCACTCGGCCAGAGCACAGAAAGGTAAAAATGGGAATATAACTCGGTAGCGCCATCTATGAGTCGCGAGATGAGTTAAAAGACACTGATAGGTTTACAAGTGAATAATAATTAAAAATAAATAAAAATACTCCAGGTACTAAAAAATACAACATATAAATACAAAAAGATATTTTATATTTGTTTTTATAAAATTTTTACATTTTTTTGTAGTTTTTAAAGACTTAAAAACAGTTTTTTGGTTTTTTACATTATTTCAAGACAACACAGGACAAAACACAATTAAATCAAAATAAAATTGTGAGTCAAAATAGCAGAATGATGCGAAACCCAAAAAGTATTGGTAGCAAGAATAAATTAAGAATTAACATAAAAAATGATAAATTTAGAATTTGGAAAAAAAATTTCCGTCAACTGGGACAGAAAGCGAAACCTCGAGCAAAAAGCTAAACGAGGCCGCCACGCTACCAGATGGGGTAAAACCACCTGAAAGGGAACGAATAAAAACCAGTGCCAAAGAAAGCAAATTAAAAAGCAGACCCTAAAAACGGTGCTTCACTCACCTCTCCTCCGCTTGGAAGGAGGTAATGACATGTCATTACGATAGAAAATAGCTCTCGGCCTCTTGGCAGAGCTAGGAAGAGCCGGATCATAAGCGGGAATATTGTGAAGCACAGGATTCGGAATAGAATAAATGCTACCATGAAACCGAAAAGCTAAACGTTTAAACTCTGGCAGAACAGGCCGAATTTTAAGATCGCGATGAATCACACCATTCAGCGCGTACCAAGGAGCAGAAATACATAATTAACTTTTATATAACAATAACTTCGTTTTCGTATTCAGGCGACTTCGAGAGTTGAGATAAGGGCGAAGAGTACCAATTGCAGCCTTACACTATTAAATACGTTTCATTAGTACACTTTATTCAGCGTTCCACTCTGTACTATATCTCACTACAAGGGCGCTACCATATTCACTCCGACTAGAATCACGAGTGAAAATGACGATCTTCAGAATCACTGTCGCAAGCCTGGATTATGTCGGTTAAGCGACTATTTGATACCATATTGCCATCGAGTGACAAAGTAACTGGTCTGGGACTCCTCCTACTACGGCTACACCCCCAATTACGTTTCTGATAAAGGCGGAGCTAATTGATGTAGTCTTCTTCACTCTACTGACCAATCAAAAAATTGGAAACAGTGCAAATATTCTTAACTGCAAAAATTAACTTCGTTTTATTTGCAGAACTATGTGCTCGCTTGAATTAGTCCTAGTTAGTTTGACTGTGTGGTGCCATGTCTAATGAATTCTGTGATTAATAATTATTTCTTTTGTGATAGTTTGTGTTAGATATGATTATTATTATATGATTATTACACCAAAGAGTGATGGGGAATAAAGGTATAGTTTAATTTTTCATCATTTAATCATCTCTATGTAGATAATTGCTTCAATTTTCAAACTTGTCCGTCGTTTTTTTTATTTTATAAACTATATCTATTACTCAGCAGATTATAATATGGTGTCTATAAGAAACTTTTTTGATAGTGATTTGTATATTTCTAATTGCATATTCGTACTTATTTATTTATTGTACGTTGCATATTCGTATTTGTTTTATTACTTACCACCTCTTTATCATGAAATGTCAATGGAAAAAAAGTGTTTAAGTGGGCTTTATTAATGCATATATATGTGGTACCCCCGTGTACGTCCAAACGGAATACCCGGTAAACGTTAGTCAGTGCACTCAGAATGAAACTCTGACTCAGAATTAATTTAACGTAAACAATATTTAATACGGACATAATAGAACATTAGAAGTTGCACATTTCAAATAATTATAATAGCCGGGAGAGCTGCCGTCTGCACACTCTGTTCCTCGTTAGGGCCGTCGTCTGCCCTCTCCAAAACACCCGAGCGTCTCTCCTTCAAAGGTACGTCTGTTCTTCCTCGCGTCTACTGGAAGACTAACCTCGTTGCCAGATGCGTTCAGCGAACCTGGCGTTGCGTGTCACTCCAGCTACCACAGCCAACACCTCCTAGAGAGAAGGCCTGAGCACAGTTTACCAGAAAATGTGATGACGCAGTGGCATAAGGCTGACAACATTCTGTAACTCTGACCAGAAACTTCCAAGTTATCACTTTTTCAATTATTTCCGTCGCCAAATGCAAAATCAACATATATGTATGGAATGTACATATTGGCAACGTTGGCGGAATTCCGTTTCCTGAGCGGGGGATATGAGAGTTCCTTTGTGCTTGCTCTGAGTATGCGAATTCAATTCCTGTATATTTCGGTTAATTTTTTTTAATAATGCCGTTTAAATGTATTGTTCCTATTTGTAAAAGTAATTATGACTCCGAAGGTAGCAAAAAATCAGTTTTCTCGTTTCCAAGAAAAGAAATTTGTGGATTATTTCGATTTCTAGAAAAGCCTGACTGTGAACAAGAATTGTCATGTTAGTAAACTCTATTGTTATTTACAATTTTTAAGCATAAGATATAAGATTAAACTCCTACTTAAAAAGTAGATTATTTTTATAGTTACTCTAGATTATAATCTTTTACAGACATAAAGACAGTACTTTTGTTTTGACTAACGTATATGAAGAAATTTGATGAATAAATAAGAATATTCTTTGTCTTTTAAACGTATATATTAAAAATTATTCAACTATTAAAATGTAGTTTGTCATAAATAAATAATACTAGCAAATTTTACAATGCAATACTACAATTTCTTTAGAATTAACTACTTAATTAAAATTATGCTAAAAAACATGTTAAATATTGTATTTTTTCCTAAATTGAGTTAAAAGAAACAGTTCAAAATATAATGTAGTATTAACTTTTATATCATTAAAACGTCATTTAGAATTAGATATTTTGATAATAAATTGATTAATGTTTGATATTTGAAAAATATTCCTATCTGTATAGACGGTTGAAATTTTTGTATTTTCATTTGTAAAGCAACGAAAAGAATAAAGTAATTATATATTATATATCATTGAAGTTGACATTTGGATATAACCCTTTTAATACTTTAAAAAGTATAGTGAATTTCTGTTTAGATAATTATTTTATAACATAAAAAACTGTTTTATTTGTAACATACTAAAATACTGTACAGTCTCTTGTTAGGAAAAAGGAAAAAGTATTATCAAAAGCCATTGAAGAGAGCTTAGAATTTGTGGAAAAATCCAAATATATTTTCAATTCTGTGGCAGAACTTTCAATTTGTGTATCCCAAAACGAACTGTATAATTGTTGGATATTTTTGGATATGAAGATTAATATATTCTTTGCACATATAGTTACCAAATCCATAAATAATTTCTTCCGTTTGTATTGATAAAAATTTATCTGTATCAGTGTTTTTTAACAATACAAAGTTCAACAAAAGAGGTCAGTATAACTTTCTCTGTGTTTTTACTGACTTAAAATATATATTTGATGTATTAATTACTTAGGTTAATACTCATAGGTTGTATATTGTAAATGATTTTAATATATCTTGAACAAATTTTCTTAAGTATGTTATGTGTGTTGCGACTCCAGCTCCGCTTAAATATGTTTTATCCCTAAGACGGGATTTTGTTGCTTGATGTTCCCTACCCCGGGAAAAAGATCAGTAGTTGAACTCGAGCTGCCTTGTTGGTAGCATGTTTTAAGTGTTAGTTTGTAGATATATGTTGTGTGGTCAATAAATGTTCGTAATGGAGTTGGATATAATTAATTATTGGAACATTTTATGGTGACAACGGCCGTGATTTGTGATTGTGTGGACCGGACTGGCACGTAATGCAGAGCTGGAATAACGGAATAATTTAGTTTTGGATCCATTGGATTATTTATGGAATTTGGAGGGACCTCTTGGAATTGGAGGTAGGCCCTTTCTTATTATCCCTTCTAGTTAAGTTTGTTAGTCGGGAAAGGTTTTTGTTAATTAGTTGTTTAGAAAAGAAAATATTCGAAAACGAAACTGTGCAGATCGAAAGCGAAACACTGGTTGAAAAATAAATTCCTGTTAATTAGCTTAGTTAATTACTTTAATTATGGATATAGAAAGGCTTAAGGAAAAACGTAAAGGGTTACGGAATTTATTTACTAGGCATTTAACAAAAATTAAAAATTCGTTAGGAGTGAAAATAACGGAAGAATATACAAAAGACATGAAAATTGAGGAGCTTTCAAGCTTAAAGGATCAACTCATTGAAAAAATGAATGAATTGAGAAAAATTGATGATGAGTTGCAATCTAAAATAAATATTGAAGATATCGAGGCTGACTTAATCGCGTGCGAAGAATATAAAGATAAAGGAACCGATTCAAAATCAAAACTAGAGTGATGTTTGGGTTCTTTATATGGCAGGCCTGGAAGCGAAGTTCAGGTAAATCAACCTAGAAATGAATCTGAGGTTAGTTCGGAAAACAGTGCCGTTTTCAAAACCGAAACGAAAAATGTCGTGAAACTACCTAAGCTAGATATAACAAAGTTTTATGGCGATTGCAGCCTTTGGCTTGATTTCTGGAATTCATATAAGGTTGCTATACATGACAATGGTGCGCTAAGTAAAATTGAAAAATTTACCTATTTGAAAAGTTATTTAGGGGGTGTGGCCATAAACGCGATTTCGGTATTTTCTCTTACAGAGAAAAATTATGACGCATCGGTGCAATTATTGAAGGAAAGATTCGGAAGAACCGATGTGATTATATCGAGTCATATGCATAAACTTCTATTGATTGACCCTGTAAAATCTTGTTCGAATGTAACAGGCCTTCGAAAAATGTACGACGCAATAGAAGTACAAATTCGTTCCTTGCAATCTTTAAATGTTGCAACCGGTACTTACGGTAATTTATTGTGCCCAGTGATATTGCAGAAATTACCTGAGGAATTGAATTTAAATTATAATAGGAACCGCGAATCAAAAGAATTATTTGATATTTCAGATTTAATTGAATTTATACGTAAGGAATTAGAAATAAGAGAAACGTCTATAATATTAGCAAACCCAAATAATGCTCATGTAAATGAATCTTTTCGAAATAAGGGGTATCAAAATTATCAACATAAATATCAACCTAATTTTAAGAGAAATGAAAATTCCAAACCTAAATCAATAGCCGCAGCTACTACGGTCGATGAAAATTTATCCTCGTCTAATAAATATTCTTATAGTAATACTAGAACTTATAATCAAAAACGGAACAACTTTTCTTTTCGACAGAATACTGGGAATCGATGTACATTCTGTTCTGCCGATTCGCATATGACGCATGATTGCGCATTAGATATTAATGATAGGAAAAAGGCGTTAATGGCCAAGGGATTATGCTTTGTTTGCTTCCAGGGCCACTTAAGAAAATTTTGTAAACGAGAACAAAAATGCAGAAACTGTAACTCGTTAGACCATAACTCGCTGATTTGCAGTTTTGATCGAATGGAATTAAAAACAAATAAAAAAGAAACCGCCGCAGGAAGTGAAGAGCCACTTAGTTTATTTTGTTATGAGAGGGAGACTGATCCAGTGGCGCCACGTCACGCAATTTTATTACAGACGTTCACCGCCGCTGTCAAAACGAATGCTATAAATAAGACACACATGTTGCATTGCATGATCGACGGAGGAAGTACCAGAACATTCGTGGTTAGGGAAATTTGTAAACTATTGGGTTTAAAGGCCATACATAAAGAAGAACTTATCATTTACACTTTTGGCGGCAAACAAGTTGAGAAGAAAAGTTACGATATCGTTGAACTGGAATTATGTAATGTGAATAATCCAAAGCGAAAGATCAAAATTGAAGCAGTGGTTATTGATTCCATCACATTAGGACAAATTGAAATTCCATCTAAATGGATTCGGAATATTGCCTTAAAAAGGGGTATTGAATTGGCAGATCAGGGTAAATCCAGAAGCATACAAATTTTAATCGGGTCAGATTGTATTGGAGAAATTTTATGCGAGACAAATATAAAAATTTCTAAAAGATTAGTTGCAACAGACACCATTTTCGGTTTCGTAATACAAGGAAGGGATGAAGGATATAATTGTCAGGAGGTGCGTGTTAACCATTTGACCGTTTCGAATGACGAACTAGAACACGAAATAATCGAACGTTTTTGGGAACTGGAAACAATCGGGATAAACCCGGATAAGGAGTTTTCTCGATCTGATCAGCAAATTTTAGAGACATTTAAGCAAAATATTACGTACGAAAACAAAAGGTATGAAACTCGGTTATTATGGAAAGAAGATGATAAGGTTTTAGAGTGTAACTATGAAAACGCGAAGCGTCGTTTGCACAGTTTGAATAGGGTATTTGAAAGAAATCGAGAATTAGGTTTGAGATATAGAGAGATAATTAATGAACATTTAAGAGATGGTATTGTCGAACCATTAACAGTAGATTTAAGGCAAAATATCAGTACTGGGTATTTCATGCCCCATCACGCAGTAGTGCGCGAAGAAATGGACACCACAAAGGTTAGGATAGTTTTCGATGCGTCTTCTAAGGGTAAGGATAAATTGTCCCTAAATGATTGTTTGGATAGCGGACCTAATTTGAATCCTGATTTATTGAAGATCATTTTGAAGTTTAGATTAAACCCAATAGCTTTTTGCGCCGATATTCAGCGCGCGTTTCTTGAAGTGGGAATTGCTAGGGAGGATAGAAAATTTCTACGGTTTCTGTGGATAAAGGGGCAGGGGCCAAATCTCCCTTTTCATCTTTCAAATGTCCAAGTGTTGCAGTTTTCAAGAGTGCCCTTTGGGGTAAAATGCAGCCCATTCCTGTTGGCCGCTACCATAAGATTTCACCTCAAGAATTACGAAGATACACATAAAAGTGTTTGTGATGTGTTACGCGATCTGTATGTGGACGATCTAATCAACGGCGCAGAAACTGTTAAAGACGCAGCATTTATTTCTTGCAACGCCACTAAAAATAGGAAAGATGATAGCATGAACTTACGTCAGTGGGTTACTAATTCCCCAGAATTGCGCGAAATTTGGAACTCTCGAAGCCTTGAATGTCGCAAAACTCCTAATGAAGGAGATGTACCATTAAAGGTGCTTGGACTGGTTTGGGACAATGTTCGGGACATCTTAAAAGTTGCGTTGAATAACTTTGAACAAAGCAAAGGAACTGTTCCTACTAAAAGAACGATCCTAAGTACGTGCGGTATGATCTTCGATCCACTGGGCCTTTTAATTCCCTTTACAATAAAATTGAAACTTATGATGCAGGAACTATGGGAAAAAGGAATTTCTTGGGATGAATCTCTTTCTCAAGAGGTTAATAAAAATTTTGAAGATTGGAGCTCTGAAGCTCGTTTTATTCAAAGTGTTACAATTCCAAGACTGTACTTTCAGGGAATGATATCCGAAGTGGAGTTACATTTATTCTCTGATGCGAGCCCTAAGGTTTACGGAGCTGTGGCTTATTTTAGAACAAAATGTGACGATGACGTTAAAACTAGTTTTGTAATAGCCAAATCACGTTTAGCTCCTCTAAAAGAAATGAGTTTACCAAGATTAGAACTACTTGGAGCATTGATAGCAGCTAGACTATGTTCGTATTTAACTACGACTTTCCCGATGATAAAAGAAAATGATGTTTTTTTTGTGGACAGACTCTAGTATTTGTTTACATTGGATCAAAGGATTGGAAAACTTTTATAAAAAATAGAGTTTGCGAAATCAAGGAAAGGACCAATCCTATGAATTGGCATCACTGTAGCGGGAAAACAAACCCAGCGGATAAACTCACCAGAGGGATGAGCATCAACACATTAATCAATGATAAGGCTTGGATCTCGGGGCCATCTTGGTTACAGGAAACTGAGATTCCAGTGAGTAACACTACGGGAAAATTTGATATTGAAGAAGTTCGAATAGAAAAGAGGAAAACCCATGTCCTCTTGCAAACATATCAAAGACCGATGGAGCCTATTTTTGATTTAACAAAATTTAACAATTTAAGAAAAGTAGCGAGGATTGCAGCATATGTTCTTAGATTTGTGAGCAACTGCAAATCTAGGAAGATGAATTCAGACAAGAGAGCAGGCACCCTAAACACAGAAGAGCTAATAAAGGCTGAAAAATATTGGGTGTACATTACACAACAATCGGAATTCGAAAAAGAATATAATCAATTGAAAGGAAAATTAGCCATCAGTCCAGAATAAAAAATTTTCAGCTTAAACCCAAGTCTAGATGCTGATAGACTTATTTGCCTTGGAGGCAGATTGCAGAATTCCGGATTTCAGTTCTACGAAAAACACCGAATGATTTTACCGTTTAAATCTAAATTCACCGATCTCGTGATTATGAATGAACACGAAAATGTGTTCCATTCTGGTGTCTCTGATACTCTAACCCAGATAAGGGAAAGGTATTGGATTCTCCGTGGCAGACAAGCCGTAAAGACTTGCCTCAATAAGTGCTACGTATGTAAACGATTCAAAGCCAAAAGGGGCATTCAAGTAACTGCTCCGCTTCCGATCAACAGAATCCATGAAGGAAACCCATTTGAAATCACAGGTGTGGACTTTGCAGGGCCTCTCTATACCAAGGATAAAGACAAAACATATATCGCCTTGTTCACTTGTGCTGTTACTCGCGCAGTCCATCTTGAAGTAGTGTCCAGTTTAAGTAGTGAACATTTCCTGCTAGCGTTCAGACGGTTTATATCAAGGAGAGGTGTTTGTCGAATTCTTAACTCTGACAATGCTTTGACTTTCAAAGGTGCAGATACCGAACTCAAGAAACTGTATATGAACCTAAAGAACTCTGACGTACGAAATTATTTTGGAGCAAAGGGTATTACATGGCAGTATATAGTCGAAAGAGCCGCTTGGTGGGGTGGATATTGGGAGAGAATGGTTCGTATGACAAAGGTTATTTTGAGGAAAATTATGGGTAGGGCTTTGGTGACATTTGAAGAACTGCAAACAATACTTGCAGAGATTGAAGCTATTTTGAACTCTAGACCTCTTACTTATGTATATAATGAATCTACAGAACCATTCCCTCTCACTCCAGCTCACTTCCTTATTGGAAAGAGAATAATTGCTTTACCTCACTGTATTGGCAAATCAATTTCTGGAAATGTATCCAGTACTCATAAGGTATTAATTAAGAGGTATTTATATCGTGAAAGACTTCTAAACCAGTTCTGGAAAAGCTGGAAAAAAGAATACCTTTTACTGTTAAAAAATGTTAATTTTGTAAAACCCGTTAATATAACTTCTCAATTTAATGTAGGTGACGTAGTCCTGATTGCAGATGATAAATTGCCACGGCAAATGTGGAAGTGGGGAAGAGTCATTGAAGTTCATTTAGGTAGAGGCAAACAGGTAAGAGCTGTGACACTGAAGACTGCTTCAGGTCAAATCAAACGACCGATTCAGCTTCTATATCACATGGAGATAGGTAAGCCGTAATTTAACTTTCAACAAGAAGTTGTAATTATTACAAGCAAATTCAGCATTCAAGTGATATGGTTTTACAATTATTAGTGATTCCATTTCTGTTAATATGAATATTGTACTTTATTGATTTGTAATGATTGTATGTAAGATTGTTTGAATTATTATGTTGTAAGCAATAATGAATGTCTTCATTGGGGGCGGAGGATGTTGCGACTCCAGCTCCGCTTAAATATGTTTTATCCCTAAGACGGGATTTTGTTGCTTGATGTTCCCTACCCCGGGAAAAAGATCAGTAGTTGAACTCGAGCTGCCTTGTTGGTAGCATGTTTTAAGTGTTAGTTTGTAGATATATGTTGTGTGGTCAATAAATGTTCGTAATGGAGTTGGATATAATTAATTTTTGGAACAATGTGTATTTTTATTGTGTATGTATCAAGTTATCAAGTGTAAAGAAATAAAGTTAAAGTCTAATTTTCTCTTAATTATTACTCTGTTAATCAATAATGAAATTTTCATTCTCGTGTTTAATTTTAACATCAAATGTAAAAGCAAAATTCTGATTTTGTTTTGTTTTCGAGAAATAAAATTTCATATAAATGTATGTTTTTTTTACCTTATTTAGTACAGTGTTTACTTGGGGTTTTGCTCTTCAAAACTTGGGGGAAATTTTTCTACTTGAAGTTAGATGAATTAGTTTTAAATATATTTCCTGGTTTAAATGTAGAAATTTCTTAAAATTTTATGAATGTATTTCTAAGTAGTAGAAGAAGCATAAATAATAAAATTCTAGGATGTTTTATTTTTCTTTTAAAACTATAAACATATTTAAGTAAGTGTTGTTTTTTTAAAATAATTTATAACTCTCCATTTGACATTTAATTATTTAATTAACATATTATAGATAAAATATGTTAATATCTTGATTATGGGGATGATATGTTATTGTGAGTGAAAATCTGGAAGGATTATAATTTGTGATTGAGTTAATTCTTTTTTATTATAGAATTCAAATTTTAGAGTGTATATGTTTTACAAATGTGTGTTATTTTAGGCGTAATTGATAGAATAAACAAAAAGCAATACATTCTGTGTCAGAGAACGGTTAATGTTAATCAAAAAAACTGAAATTTGCTATAAATAATCGCCAGTAAATAATAAATCAAATTTTTTTGTTGCCGTTAAAACTACAGCTTCAACTGAATGACTTTGATACTCAGCCTAATCTCGTGACGTCACAGTGAGTGTGCTCAGGCCTTCTCTCTTTAGGAGGTGTTGCCACAGCAGCCTTCCTGACTCTGATCTGCGCCCTCGCGGCCATCGTCGTCTGTTAGCTGGAAAATGCGCTGGAAAAAGGAAAAGAAAGAAAAACAAAAAAAAAAATGAGAAAGACAGAAAAAAACAAAAAGTTGACAAACTATATACAGATAAAAAAAAATAAAGTCTTTAGTCCTTGCAAAGTCAAAATCAAAAGGAGTCATTGTCCGGGGAAATGTCGTAATTAGGAAGAGTCAATTGTGTTGGCCCACGGCTTGATGTAGTCGGCTGCTAAACTGGTAATGTTAGGACCCTCGTGGCTGCCAATCTTTTCAACATCGTAACGATCGTTGTTCTTGATCTTGGTGATCTTGTAAGGTCCGAGAAATTTTGGTTTCAGCTTCAGACCATGACCGAATTGGGTTCTTTGAATAGCGACCTTGTCTCCGACTTTATACTTTCTTGTCGTTTTTCTGCGACGATTGTACTGCATGCGGTTTTCTTCTTGTATTTTGGCTATGTTCTTCTTTGCTTCTTCTCTCATCCGTTCTCTGTCTTCATGCAGATTCTTAATGTATTCTTCTTCGAGCAAGTTCTTAATTCGTAGGTCTTCAGGATTTCTCATCTTCACACCAGTCATAATTCAAAGGGTGTAAATTTGGTGCTACGGCTGGTGGTACTGTTAATCATTCTTTGGACATCGGGGACAAATTTGTACCATTTAGTAGGCTCATTTATTGTTAATTTAGACAAAACTGGTATTATGGTGTTGTGTAGACGTTCGATCTGACCATTGCTTCGCGGTATTCCAGTTGTAATTTTGATATGTTCGATATGTTGTTCTTCACAATACTGTTCAAAATTTTTACTTGTAAAAGCGGATCCTTGGTCTGAGACAATGCGGGTTAGGTTTCCAAAAATATTTTGCTGAAATCGTAATTTTGAAATAGCTTCTTGTGTCGGAGTAGTTTTTACAGGATATATCGAGTAAATTTTGTGAATGCGTCAATGATAGTAAATAAATGTTGGTACTTTTTATTGGTTGATGGTAACGGTCCTAAAAAATCAATATGGTAGGTGGAAAGAGGTATCGATTCTTTGGGAATTGGATTTAGAAATCCTTTTCCTTTTCCTCGTTTTCTATTACAAAGTATGCAGTCGATGCAATTATTAATTACTTTCTCAATTAGATAATTAGTATAAGTTTCTGTTGTTACACTTTTGGATGGAAAAGCCCAAATGTAACGCGTAGCATGGTCAATGACTAAATGTAAGTACTTTTTAGTTGAATAGTTGAACCCTCCCACGGTGTCTAAACTAAAGCATTCAAAAGGTTGGTCTGTCGGAGGAACCTCTTGCAATAATCCAAACCTTTTCTGTCTTTTTTTTCTTATTTTGACACGTATGACAATGTTTAATGTAGTTAGAAATATCTGATGTAATATTTCGCCAATAATAGACAGGAGTAAGTAGATTAATAGTTTTTTGAATACCGGGATGGTCGAATTTTTCATGCGCGATTTGGAGAAGCTTCAATCGTAACGAAAACGGAACAACTATCTTAGTAAAGCCTTTTTTACGGAGACATAGAATATTATTAATTTCAATATAATTTCCTAATAAATTGTCTTTCATTTGAGCTTCTTGAATTTCATTTGATGCTAAAAGGTGCGAAACATGATTTAGACTACTTTTACTGCTTTTAACATCAGTTTCAACTGCATCTCTAAATAACATATCAGCATCGACATTTATGGAACCTTTTTGGTATTTAAAATCATACTCATACATACTTAATTGCAAAGACCAGCGGAACAAACGACCTTTTAAATTTTTTAAATTTTTGAGCCACATCAACTCCGCATGATCTGTATGTATGGTAAATTTTTGTCCGAAAAGATAATGGTGAAACTTATTTAAGGTATCCACGATAGCCAGACATTCAAGTTTGGTAATGGCATAATTTCTTTCATAATCTTTTAATGAGCGGGAATGAAAAGCTATCGGATGTAAGGCACCAGAAATATCGGGCTGTTTCAAAACTCCTCCTAAACCATTTAAACTTGCATCAACAAAAAGATGAATTTCCTTTTTAGGATCAAAAATTTTCAAAACTGGTTTACAAATTAATAAATTTTTCAAAGTTACAAAAGCATTCTTCAGTCCATTGCTATGGAATTTCTTTCTTCAGCAACATATTTAATGGAGTACGAATTTTTGCATACTGGTTAATAAATTTATGATATACATTAATTGAACCTAGAAAACGTTGCAAAGCTTTAACATTGGTAGGAGGTTTTAAATTTTTTATTACTTCAAGATTGTGATTATCTGGAGAGACAGTCCCATTGGAAATCTCATATCCCAAGAAGTTAATTTTAGTTTGCAAAAATGAACATTTAGATGATTTTAATTTAATGTTTTCTTTCCTGCAAATTTCGAAAATTTCTTGAAGATGTTCTAAATGTTTACTATAACTTTCTGAAAATATGATTATGTTATCGAAATAGTTAGCAACAAAGTTAATCTTATGTTTTGTTAGAATTCTACGGATGGTTCTTTGAAAGATGCTATGGGCGTTTTTCCAACCGAAAGGCAGACGTTGCCACTCATACAGACCACTGCTATGAGTTCCGAACGCAAGTTTTTCTGTGTCATCTGGATAGATAGGTATATGCCAATAACCCAAGGCCATATCTAATTTTGAAAAATGTTGACTTTGAACCAACTTGTCAATTAGGGTTTCAATGAGGGGCAAAGGTTCTGCATCTGATTTAGTAATTTGATTCAACTTTCTGAAATCTATACACAATCTATTTTTCTTATTTTCATCTTTTTTGAAAACCAATGTAACTGGGGCGCAATAAGGTGATGCATTCAATAATTCTTTAATTTGATTGTCTATTTCCTCCTGCTGTTTTGGTGAGGTCTTATACGGTCTTAACGAAATTGGCAAGTCCGACGTTAACCTTACGCGTTGCGGTTCTATCCTAATTTTTCCTACATCATATTTACTGGTAGCAAAAATATCTTTGTAGTTTCCTAATATTTCTTTTAACTCGCCTTGTGTCTTAGTCTCTGAAATTTCATAGCTTTCCTCAATCTGATCTTGACAATGTGTGCACCCATCACCAAGATCCGTCTCAGAACTGAAAAATTCAGGCTTTTTACCTTTCTTTTTATCAAATTTACATTTCTGTTTATTTTCTTTTCTAGCAATTTTTCCTTTGTTTACCTGTATCTTAACTTTACTTCCTTTTTCCTTAACACTTTCTTTTATATTTTTTCCTTGACTTATTGTATTTATTTTTTCTAAGTGACTATTATTTGGCTCAACAGGATTTTCAGGCATAATATGCAACGACAAATTGTTGCAATCAGAGTTCGAAAAGGTGATCCAAAGCAAAATCAATGCAACTTTTTAAACCTAGAAGGGCATATGGTAAATCGGTGTCAAGTACAAGAAACTCTGCCGGTTTAACTATGTTGCCCACCTTAAGATGAAGATTTCATGTTTTGTTAAGCTTTATTAGTCCCTTGGTTTGTTTTATTTGTATGTTTTCCCTTTCCTCAATAAGAACATTTAAACTTTCCGCAAGTTTACTCGGAATTATATTCACCGTTGATCCCGTGTCTATGTTTAACAATATTTTCGTATTTCTACTCGAGTTTTCTTTGTTACGCACTTTTGTTTTATTTTGTACGTACGTTTTATTTTCGATGTATCAGGATACAATTAATTGTCATTTTTCAGTTCGTTGTTTGGGTTCCAAATTTTCAGACACAGATGGTCTGTTTATACAAGAATAACCCCAATGAAAAGCGTTCATGATACCCACTTGGGCGCAGAATCTGCATGGGTTGGGTGGTAAATCCTGAACAGCATGTGTCACTTTTCCTAATTTTGTGTTACTTTGAAATAGAGGTTTAGACCTATTATTTTTTAACAGACACTCAAAACTTTTGTGGCCTAATTTACCACAGTTAAAGCAATTAACCCGTTTAGTTTTTTAGGTACAATGTTTTGATAAGTGTCCTTTAAGACCACAAGAAAAACAATTATCATTCCTTATAGGTTGTTTACTATCAGCAAAAATATCACGCCTCTGCTTCATGTTATATGCATTCGTCTGAGATTTCACATAATCGGTCTTCATATTTTCATATAATTTAATTTTCTCTCGAACCTCTCTTAAGTCTTTACATCCGTATAAAATACTTTTGTTTTCAGGTTTATCTTTAATCCCGTTGATAGTATAATGCATCAAAGCCGCATCATCAATTAAAACGTTTCCTATTTCACGCATGTGTAGAAAATATTCAAACACACTCTCACTGTCTTTTATTTGTCGCCTGCTAAGGAATTCGTGCAATCTAGCAGAATTCGAATCGGTAGTAAACTCATTGAGGAGCGAGACTTTTAACTTTTCCCACGAGTCAACATTTACTTCCGTTTTTATGTACAGTAAAGCATTTCCTGTCAAAGAACGTTTTGCAAAAATAAACTTCTGTAGTTCGTTGAGGTTTAACATTTTAGCTACGTTTTCAAACTGTTGAACCCAGACATTAACATTTTCGAAAGAATTGGCACTAAATTTAGAGATTATATTCTTAACATCATTAAAATTTATATTAATACATTGATTATTGTTTGAGAGAGATAATGAGTCTTTAAAATTTTTACATAGGTCTGATAATTTGTTCTGTTCTATGGAATTACTTTCACTCTTAACATTATTTGTAGCAGATAATTCGACACTTTCATTTTGAGTCACAGCCACTTCAGTTTCAATTTCTTCTTCAGAATTCGAGTCTCTTAACATAGATTTATTAAGTAGTTTAAAGTCTGTCAAACAAGAAATGATATTTGTCGACAGTTCGTCTTTTACTCCCTCCCCCGAAATATTTAATATATCACAAACTTTAATTAGTTCAGGTAACGTAAATTGTTCCGAAACTTCTTTTACTTTAATTAAAAACTCATTATCCCCTATCTGGAACGGAAATCCTTCGAAATTTAATATTCTATTACGATTTAATCTATCATTATTTGAACATATTATTTTATCAAGTAGTTTAATTGTGGAAGCTTTCCGTTCCTTTACTGTTTTCTGAACTGCATCAAATTCTTTAAGTAACATTTTAATATAAACACTTATGTTAATCAAATATTAAACATAAAAATATAAAACACATTTCAAAAGAAAGAAGAGAAAAAAAAATATGCACATAATACACAAATCGAAACTGAAAATAAAACGAAATTATAATTAACGCTTACTTCTTTAAAAGTTATCCACAATAATTACTGTTGGTTTTAAGCTACACAATCTTGGAAAGTATCATATTCGAAAATCGTCCCATTTGAAACCGAAATTGTCTCTTTTGGTCACATTTGCGATGTTATCTCACCCGAACTGGAAAACGAAACACAAAACGTTCTGTAACTCCAAAGATGTCCCTTTTAGTTGAATCTTGCTGCTGGCTTGGATGTTTGTAGCCCCATCAGAATCAGTTTCAAGCAGCAGGTCTCACCAGCCCTCATGCAGCAAAACAGTAGACCCTATTTCTCCAAACCAATCCAGAGCTGCTGCTCTATTCCCAGTTTGTTCAGCACATAGCTAACTAAGCTTGACACGATTAGTATAATGCATATGTCATTTACGGACATTAAAAAAAAATACAGCTTTCTTCCTAAAAGGACCATCAAACAATTACTTAACCGAATGATGGAATACTGCTTTAAGGTAACCGAGTCTTTGTTTTCATATCCTGCCGACTTGTAAAGTAGAGCGAGACTCATTAAAGATCATAACACAGTTTATTTCTGGTAATAAACATGAAATCCATACAACAGGCAGACAGCTTTACAGCTTCCTGCACCATGTGTTTTAATTTCTTTATTGCTGAATAAATAGAAAAGAGTTCTCGGTCATATGCTGACCATTTCTGTTGACTTTGATTTAGTTTCATCGAGAAAAAAGCGATTGGTTCCCAATTTTTCTCTGAGAGTTGCATAAGAGTGCCGCCAACAGCGACATCGGAAGCATCGACCCAAATACTCAATGGAGCTCCGGGTACAGGATGTCTTAAAAGGGCTGGCTGCCTTGGCAATGGCATTTTTAGCAACAGGGAAGGCGTTTTCTTGAATTTCGCTCTAAGTTAATTGTTTATGAGAAGCATAGACATTGGAACGAGATTTCTTTATGTTTGCGTGTCCTTCGAGAAATTTTACGAGAGGAGTAAGTATGTATGCAGCCTTAGGTACAAAACATCTGTAGAAATTAAACATTCCTATAAATCGACGAAGTTGCGTTAAAGTATTTGGTTTAGGAAAATCTAAAATACATTTTACTTTGTCGAGAAGCGGTTGTATTCATTTTTCCGATAGATTAAAACCTAAAAAGTCAATATTGGAAGCCCCCAAAATGCATTTTGAAACGTTAATGCAAAAGCCATATTCCTGTATTTTTGAGAACAGGGCTTTTAAATTATTGTAATGCTCCTCAGGATCTTTAGACGCAATGAGTATATCGTCGGCGAAAGCGTACATGCCTGACAAATCGCGGGTGACTTCATCTATGAATCGTTGAAACGTAGCGGACACATTACATAGGCCAAATTGCATGCGCGTACTTTCCAATAACCCGAATGGAGTACAAATTGCTGTTTTATGTACATCATCTGGATGAATAGGTATTTGATGGAAAGCCTTAATGAGATCAATATGGCTAAAAATTTTCGTGATGTGCAGTTTAGCAGTAAAATCAGCTATGAAAGGAATTGGGTATTTGTCTTTAATTGTTTGTGCATTAAAACACAGTAATCTCCCACTGGTCTCCATTCTAACGTTCCCTTTTTAGGTACCAAATGCAGGGGCGAAGCATAATTGCTGCGGGAAGGTCTTATATGCCCTAGTTGCATCATATTCTGAAATTCGGATTTAGCTATTTCTAAATTATCTGTATCTAATCTTCGAGGTTTCGCTACTACGGGAGGGCCTTTTGTCATTATATAATGAACAGTAGTGTGTTTAACAGGTTGGTTTAGGTTAGGCAATCTAGTAACAGAAGGGAATGGTTTCAAAAGTTTATGATAAACTATCAGTAAAAATTGTTTTGACAGAATGCAGTTCTGCAGGCATTAAGCTACCCATAGATAAGAATTGGGTTTTTAAATCTCGTAGACATTTACGACGAAGATCTGGTACCAATTCGAAATAATGAAGAAAATCTGCTCCAAGAATTGATGAACTGACATTAGCTAATAAAAAGGTCCAAGTGAATTGTCTCCTTAAATTTAAGTCCAACGAGAGAGTTTGTTTACCATACACATTTATCGAAGAAGAATTTGCAGCCAGAATAATTTATTGGGTTAAGTTACGTTTTTGAAAATTATTAGCAGGAATTAAAGACACGTCAGAGCCAGTATCGACCAGGAATGAAATATTACTTCTCCGGTCTCTAATGAACAGGCGACGTGAAACTGTAGGCAAAGAATAAGTCCCCTCTATTCTTCGCTGGGTTCGTTTCCCTTCCATGAACACGGTTTAGTACATTTTTCTTCCCTACATTTATTTCCGAATCGCCAATGATACCAACATAAGGAACTTCTGTTTTTCGAATGACTTCTTTGTCGATACCTGTTTTGATTTCGACGAAATGGGGATCCACCGCGAGATACTGAAAGACGATCAATGCCTTTGTGCAATTTTTCTAATTCCTTAAATACGTTTTCTTCGGTAGTTGTTTTATTAACTTGAGAAATTGTAAAAGTTTCGTCAGGGGAGGGAGTCACTTCTAAAATTTTATCTGAAATTTCCGCAGCCTTTTCTAAAGTGAGATCGGAAACCGCAGCCAAAATGGATTGAACTGATAAACGTTGTAAAAACAACTTATCATTTTTATCAAGAAAATGATGAAAAAATGCTAACTTTAAAATAAGGTATTACTTACCTTATTCTTCTCTTAGGGGTGCCACGTTCGAATCCATGTCGGTAAAAGTATCCATTAAAAGACAATAATGATTCACTTGCAACGTTTTAAAAATACGACACATTTAATATGTATTAACGATTACAAACATTACACACAAATTAACACGCATATATTACAAAAAAGCCGAAGACCTCCGAAGCAATCATTTTCCGTTCTCTACAACTCGAGGTCTCGGTGTCTACTGACATTCCTGGTGGTGCTGCCATCGAAGTGTTGCAGTAAAGGCGACGTTATAGGAGTTCGTGACACTCTCCCACCTTTGGATTACCCCGTGTTGGGGAATCCAAACAGCAGTCATTGTCCTAGGATCAAAATAGTAATACTCTCCTGGAAAAAACTAGGAAAAACACATAAGTATAAACTGAAAAAAACACACACAAAGTCTCATAATCAATATTCAAGTATAGTTATACATCTAGTCTCTTGACTGGTTTCAGAGCTCGTCCAAAACGAGAATAACGATCTTCTCGACTGACAGGAATTAGATCCTGTTCAGCGCAAGAACTGTCTTCTGCTGCTGTCACTGGATTGTTCAATGATAGAAAGTCATTCGCTGTCACCTCTAGTAGATAAAGTTTCTGTATAGGTCTCAAAACACTTCCGGATTGGGTTTTCAATTCGACGACACGAATTCTTCTATCTTTCCCGGGATAGGTTTTTATGATCTTTGCTAACGGCCAGTTGATTCGTTTAGTGTTGGTATCTACAATTAGCACTAGATCTCCGTCCTTTATTAATGATTCTCTTTTAACTTTTGAATAATCTTTTAGCAACCCCAGATATTCATTTCTGAAGCGGTTTCGTAAATTTTTCAGCAATTTCAATCGGTAAGCATACCTATTTCTCAGTTTGATAGAATCGATTATATCCAAATCAGGAACACCAATATCTTTAATTTCTTGGAAAAACATAGAAGGTGTAAGCGCTGACAGATCTTCAGGATCTTCTGAGATGTAAGTTAATGGACGGGAGTTAATCAAACTTTCGGCGTCACATAACACTGTGGTCAATTCTTCGTTATTCAAACAAGCTCTTCCAAGAACCCGTCTCAGAATGCTCTTCAATAACCCTATCAATCTTTCCCAGAAGCCTCCCCACCAAGGGGCAGATGGAGGACTGAATTTCCATGATATTCTTTTCTCTATCGCAAATTTATCGACCTTTTAACAATCAATACCCTTTAAAAGATTAGCTGCTCCCACAAGATTTTTTCCATTATCTGAATACACTGTGGATGAGCGTCCTCTTCTGGCAATAAATCGGCGAAAAGCCAGTAGAAAACATTCAGTTGACAACGAAGTCACCAGCTCTAAATGAACACAACGGTAGACGGCGCACGTGGCAAGCACTATCCAACACTTTTGGCCCCCTTTTAAAAACAAAGGTCCACATAGGTCTATGCCTGTGATTTCGAAAACAGCTGCATCTCTGACTCTGTCTTCTGGAAGAGGAACACTTACGGCTTCTAATGGGAGAACAGAAAATCTTCTGCACTTCGTGCAGTTACTTATTACCCCTTGAATCGTTTTCCTGCTCTTAATTATCCAATAGTATTCCCTGAGGTAAGACATTAATGTTTGTGTGCCCGCATGTTCTAGTTCAATATGTTTATTCATTATTAATTTTTCAACCACATGATGCTTATTTGGCAATAATACGGGAAATCGAAATGTTGCCAAATCCTTCCTCGATGCAATTCTAGTTTTAACTCGCAGCAGACCATCACTATCTTGCACAGTTCGGAAGTTCAATTTTTTCTCATCAATAAAAGATTCTCTTTGTATTTCTTTCAAAATAACCTTTTCTGACCTTTCATTTTCTTCTATCTCCAATTTTCCCCTTTTCCGGTCGTTAGAATTTCCTCTCAAATTCTTACAAATTCGAATTACATATGCAATGATTCTTACAATTTTTTTTAAAAGAAGATATTTTTTGGAAGAAGGCAAATCTATGACCAAATTTGTGGCTGAAATTATAGTCTTTTTTCTTTCAGAAATGACTACATCAATATCGGGCTTAATTTCACTACCTGGCCATTCCTCGAGAGGTAGTTTTAACCACTCGGGTCTCTCCCACGATCGGGATTTCAACAAGTCTCTAGGATTGCATCTCCGCGAGGGCAAATCTGCAGGATTAAATTTTCCCTGAATATGACGCCAAGTATCTGGATCCGTCAATTTTCGAATTTAATTGACTCTGTTGGCTATAAAAGTGGCCCAGTTGTCTTGCTTTTTTATCCAATATAAAGCGTTCATTGAGTCAGTGTAGAAGAAAGTGCGCACGTTTTTCATATTAAGTTCTTCTTTAACAGTGTAAGCAAGTCTGGCTCCTATGGTACATGCAAGGATTTCTAATCTGAGAATTGGAATTGGTTTTATGGGCTCTACCTTTGATCTAACCTGTAATAGTTGACAGTTAACAATCCCCTCACAACTATTTCTAATAAAAATTGAAGCTGTATAAGCAGATTTGCTAGTGTCTAAGAAGACATGCAACGTAGTATTCTCATCTAGTCCAGGTAACTTTCTAGGGATTTCTATATCTTTCAAATATTTTATTTCATTAGCCCATTTTAGAAATTTTTTTCCCAAATTATCCGGGAGCTCTGTGTCCCAACTGGTTTTCTCCCTCCAACATTCCTGCATAATTAGTTTTGGAATAAGAGTGACAAGACATGTGAACCCAATAGGGTTAAAAAATTTGACTCAACATTGACAACATGGTTCGTTTACTTAGTACATAATGGGTTTGCACTTTTATCTCATAGGATAAAGTATCAGTGTACAAATTCCATTTAAGTCCTAATACTGAAACGATTTCTTTATAATCATCCCCAGAGAGGTTCAATATTGAATTTTCCTCATTATCTGGTCGGTTATGTTTCCATCCCCTTAAGTCAAACTGAGCAGACGACATAAATTCTTTAGAAACCGCAATAAAAGAGTTTAACTCATCGATCGTGTTCACACTTGCAACGCAATTATCAACATACATAAACTCTCTAAGTTTTAAAGCTGTCTCTCTTTTAGGCTCTGCTACATTCTCCAAATGGTAACTGATTGTCGCGGCAAGTAAAAAAGGGCTCGCACTTACCCCTAAAACTACACGGCAATGTGAATATACAATAAGTTTTCTGGGATCTCCTTACTCTCACCATAAAAACCGGAGAAATTTCCTGTCTGAGGGAGCAAGACTTATTTGCAGGAAAGCCCATCGAATATCCGAAATTACCCCATATTTCCCCTGCCGAAACCTGTTTATGAGCTTAGGGATCAATTCCAAAAAATTTGGTCCCTTTTCAATACAATTGTTCAACGACACTGAATTTCTTCCTTTCGCGGACGCATCAAAGACCGGACGGATTTTGGTGGTTGAGTTCTCTTTAAAAACTGGTCTGTGTGGTAAATAATGACCTTTGTCCCCCGTCAGTTAATCCAATTCAACAGGTTCTACAATTTTTTCGGAACCCATTCCTTGAAGACATTTTCATACTCCTAAAGACAGTTTCTCTTTTGCAGCACTTTAATGCAAGACTTCAGCCGTCTTTCGGCAAGGTCTCGATTATCCGATAATTCCGGATGAACCTTCAACCACGGGAGTGACACCTGATATCTACCGTCTTCATCTCTTTTTAACGAATGAACAAAATGATTTTTCGCCGCTTGCTCAATTTCCGATCTCGTCTGAGAAATATTCGGTTTCGTAATTCCTAGCGAGTCGAGTGACCATAGGTCAGAAATTTTCTAGTCACTAACGTGAAGCGATAAGAGTACTTCATTAGTACTATGGCTTTCTTCTGTTCTCCCCATTGTAGTCCAACCAAAATAGGTATTCATTGCAACGAGTCCATCTGACAGATTTGATTTTCCCTGTAAACAGTTTTTCGGCATAATCCGTATCAGTCCGTGGATTTCATTAGCGTTGCTATCAAACAAACAGAAGTTTTCATTTACAGTTACGTCACTAGGAAAAATTCCGCACCTTTTAATTTCCGCCAAAGGTTTGATGTTTTCCAGTTTTGGAATCGGCACACAAATAATTTTCTGTTCCATGACATTAAATGTGCGATTGTAACTGTTATCAACATTACTTAAATTAATGGCATACTTTTTATGATTTTCCCTTTTTTGTAACCCCCCAAATAATCCGTGTACAACTATTTTCTGTCCTATATCTTTTAATTGTAAGCTACGCGCTGCAAATTCTGAAACATAACTACAAGAATTACCAGTATTAATAATTATTCTCATCAAATGTTTTTGTTTGGCTCCGGAACCGCTTATTATGAGTGTTTGTAACATGACTTTTTTCCTATCTGATGAATTGCTTAGAACGCAATTCGTATCTGGTTTTGTCTTCGTAGAATCCTCTCTCTGAGTTTTCCCATTCCCCATACACATTATGGTGACATGTCTGTCAGAACATAGCTCACATTTAACGTTAGCCCTACACGCCGATGAAATATGTCTTTTTTTTATTTTATCATTTAAGCACCGAAAACAAGAACCAGAACGCTTACAAATTTCTATCTTCTCTTCTAAGTTCAACTGATTATTAACACAGGACCTCTCAAAAGACCACGTTTCCGCTTTAACTTATTCAGTTCTTCTTCAGACATTTTGTTTGTGAGAGTCAACACAAAAGTTATTCTTTCTTAATTGTGAATTGATCTTAACTGTTTTAGCAATTCAACAATCAATATCTAATTTTCAACTTTTGTTTTCAAACATACATGTCGTAAGTTCTCTCTTTAAGCATATGAATCAAAATGTCAAACTTATTACCGCTCTGTGGCAGTCCCTGTTCAGGCGCAAGATATCATTTTTATCAAGAAAATGATGAAAAAATGCTAACTTTAAAATAAGGTATCACTTACCTTATTCTTCTCTTAGGGGTGCCACGTTCGAATCCATGTCGGTAAAAGTATCCATTAAAAGCAATAATGATTCACTTGCAACGTTTTAAAAACACGACACATTTAATATTATTCACGATTACAAACATTACACACAAATTAACACGCATATATTACAAAAAAGCCGAATACCTCCAAAGCAATCATTTTCCGTTCTCTACAACTCGAGGTCTCGGTGTCTACTGACATTCCTGGTGGCGCTGCCATCGAAGTGTTGCAGTAAAGGCGACGTTATAGGAGTTCGTGACACATCTCCATCACCAAGTTTTCAGGAACGTTAAGTGATTCAGCACAGCGTTTCGTGTTTCTTAACAACTCCGATGGTTTACGACTTCCTAGCTCTTCCCCTGACAGCAACTGCCAAATTTCTGTCTGGGATGACTCACCAGTGGCTCTATTCTCCCCTCTTCGTTGGCTTAACGAAGTTCGCTGACAACCGGTTTTGGGGCAGTAGTGACGTCATTTACCGAAAAGATGGAAAAAGAGCGATTCTCCCCTCCTCAACAAATAATTTCTGTTCGTTACGGCTTCGTCTACTGAACGAAAACATTACCCAGTCGTTACCTGTCGTCGGTGATCGTTTACGACATGGCTACCTATATAGCAGCTTCTTTCTTGCAGAATGAAATTAGCAGATAAAGTTTAAGAAATGAGAGGACATTTAAAAAGAGAACTGATGCATTTTCGTTGGCAAATAAATATTTTATTCATTTGTATAGATTTCCAAAATATTTAGTGGTCAATTTATGTAACAAACTGAACCAAGAATTGAAAGATTGTCTAGTGTGCATGCAGCACTTTCAACTGAAACTAAGGTGTGTTTTTTCATAATTTAAATTTATTTAAATAAAGTTATTCCTTTTATACTGTTCCACAATAATTTTATTTCAATCTTATTATGCTTTTAACGTACGCAGTAGTTCAACAAAAATATCATTTATCATTTCAGAAAAAAATTAACTTTAAATACATTTTAGAATCAAAATCTTCTAGACTAGACTTTTGTTGCTAGTGTAAAATATTTAAGATATTGAAATTTTACAGTGTAATCTAAATAAATTTAATTTCATAATAGTATGTGATAACTTAATTTTTCTTATTATAAATTAGCTATGCTAGTTTTAAATAAATATTTGGAAAAGAACAATTGATATTAGTACTTGTGCTTTATGAATTGTAAAATAAATAATTTAAATTCCAGATTATTTGTGCTTTAGCATTTTATGCTACAGGCTCCTACCACAGAGCAATTGGGCAGAGCTGTGATCTGGGATTAAGTCAAACTTCATATTTCTATTGTTTATACAACATTATTAA
>JAGEOH010000270.1:0-62147 GCA_032207245.1 Pardosa pseudoannulata | reverse complement strand
TTGCCCTCCTTCGGTTCCGTCGATAAAGTTTTTGGATGAATCGAGGATTTTGGGCATTGTCATTAGGATTAGAGACATACTTCTCCCTAGGGGGGGGGAAGGTGAACATGTTCTTGCGCGAACAAGATGTATTCTTCAAGTTTTGCACAAACACGGTTCCAGTTGACGGTGTCCTCATCAGATACAAGAGCTTTAAAATCTTCAAGGAAATCCGCGGACGGAGAGGGAGCGTCCGGGTCGTCTATTGGTAATGGGAAGGACGGCTCGTCCGTAAGGACAACATGGTCATTACCATCAGCGTCAGGGATTTCTTGAGAAAGAGCATTTGGTGTTGTGGAAGGCTCACTTGCAAGAGAGCGAGGAGAAGAAAGGTGTTGCGAGTTATCTAGAGAGTGCCTAGCGGTAAGGTTCCCGGGGGACCCGTTGTTACCATGCTCACCAGTGCGGGTATTCCCGTGATAGTTATCTCGCTGAGTGCTATTGTTGATTCTACTACGAAGGTCAGCCCATTTGTGCCGACGGGCGTGGTTGGCAATAGCAACAGCAGTTGCGGCAGAAAAGGAACACCACCTACAGGTGTACGTTCCGGCAGAGTCACCATCCATCGCAGGGCGAAAGAATTTCAGGCTGGATAAACAGCTGTGGGTTGAAACCTTCATGGGAACACGTTGACCGCAAAACCCACACCAGCGCTTATCAACAAGGTCGGAGATGTTATGAACCTTGCGCAAGTGCCTACGGAGAGACTGCTTTTCGAACGTCCAGTGATTGCCAGAGAAAGAGGCATTGCACCTGGGTTCCGTGCATTGGAGTGCACTCAATATAGGGAAAACGAAGTGGAGCGAGTTCCCAAGTCTTTCAACAGTGCCAGGAGCTTGACGAAGGATGTTAATAGTGTTCCCGTGGCTGGTGGGAGAGGATTGAGGTCGTGCAGCTTCAGGGCTTGAGGATCCACTGTGGGTGGGAGGCACATTTTGTAAGTTAGTAGGAGGAACGGTACGTCTCTGTCGTCGGCGTACGGGCACAAAGTCATCGTCAGAAGAGTTCCTGTCGGAAGTGCTCTTAGTTGCATCAGGTCTCCAGTCACGCCGAGCCGGCGTGGAATCTTCAGATGAGGTGGGGCTGTCCATGGCAAGATCCGGTTCGCTCCTAGTGGGCGTAAATACCGGGGGAGACAGATTCTCCTGGTTCCCAGTGATCGATTCATTCCCAGAGGGGATGATCCTCATTGATTCGGGTGAGGAATCGGAATTGGAGTCAGAGGTCGATAGAAGGTTTCCAATAGAGAAAGTGATAGGCTCACTGTCGTTGGAAGCAGCCGTTCCGGGGTCCGGAATTAACTCAGGAGCAGGAGAATGTGACCTTGAGGCGAGCGCGTTAACGTCATCCAATTGGTCATCACGGGGTTCCACGTTCGGAACATCATCATATGTGGAGTCGATGTTCGACTTCGGATCATCAGCAGTTGCGTGTTGAGGTATCTCAGACTGGTGAATAAACACTCTATGAGTGGCAAGAAGTGCGCTATTACTAAAGGATTTATTGCATAAGTCGCAGGTATGTTCCGCGTTGCGGAAGTCATTGTTTTGCATTAGGCTGATGGCACCATCCTTGAAGCAGTCATGATGGGAGACATGTGTACGGCATGCGCCTTTACATATGAGACACCAGCGGAAGGTGGCACTAGGCCTGAACTTATGCTTGGCCTTGAGGTGGATAAGGAAGGCTTTTCTTGTGAATTTCCAATTGGATTTGGAAAAACTGGCCGTGCACCCAAGCTCAGTGCACTGAAGCGCTTCAGTCCTAGGAAAGGTGAAATGTAGGCTGTTCCCAACACGGCAATCACGCAGTGGTGAGGGAGCAGGCTTGGAAGCAGGAGGAGGCGAGCTTGGTTCAGAATCACTGTCGGAGGAGTCGGTCTGGGTTCCTATTTCACGACGAGCGTGCGACATAAGACGCTGTGCGTCAAGTAAAGGGTTGGAAGGTGCAACGTCGACCGTATGGTCATCCCTTTGGGATTCAAGGTTGAAAGTTGAGTCTTCGGCGGACACGACACTTGAGTTGGATTGGGAAGATGGGCGATCGCTTTGGCCCGACGCAACCACTGCGGGTTGATGAGCAGGAGGAGTTTCCCGCTTAGTACCATCGTTGTTTTCAGCAAGAAGGATTGTTGGAGCTGAAGAGGATATTTTGCAGTCATTGTCAATGACACATGTGTTTTGTTCCCCATGGGAACATGACGGTTGGGGTTGAGTCCACGAGGTGGATCCGTTACCCGACTGACTATCTGTTTTACACTTGAAGTTGGCAACAAGTTTCGTGAACGTCGGCACAATTTTGGGCTTTGACGTGGTAGACACTGGAAGGATGGCAGAAAGGACATTGGGGGAGGCCTGTTGGGGTAACGCCCTTTGGGCGAGAGCAGCACGTGTGTGCTTATACACAGGCGAAATCATCGGCAGCTTGGAAGCTGTTGGTTGCCGTTTGGAGCAAGGCGTTTTCGTGCTGGATGGCGTCTTGACGGCAGCGGCGTAATCATTAGGAGAGTTGGAGGCCATAATGTTAAATAGTAAAAACAGTCCGGCGGAGTAGTCTCAACACCAAGTCACTAGGCATCCAAGGAGGTGAACGCGCACAGGTTCGAAAAGCATCAAGTCACCAGAAAAGTTTTCAAGTTCAAGCATCACCAGTTAAAAATTATAGTTCGAAAAAAAATTCAACGGAGGACGAAGATTCTGCTGTAGACGCGTGAAGCAAGTCGTAAGCACACTAAAACCGTCGTTAAAAAATTTTTCTTGCACCATAAGTCATCAGGAAAAAATAAGATGTTGTGAGTCACCAGAAAAAAAAAATCAAGTTTTCAAAATTCTGGAACAGGTGAAAAATTCTTATGTAGACGCGTGCAGGAACCAGCAAGGAGACGAAAACAAGTCAAAAAGACGAATTCCAGACGATACAGGTCACCAGAAAAAAATGACAAAGACGACGTCACCGGAAAAAAATTATAAAACCGGAGTCACCAGAAAAGAAGGATGGAGGCGTCATAAAATGACAAATGCCAAGACCAAAGTGCAGAACCAGGTCGAAAATAGGCCAGGAGTAACCGGAAAATAATTATAGTAAAATAAATTCACTATAAAAATTTTCAGGCCGGAACCTAACGGGCAGGGAAAGTAGTGCGCCTGACAAAAGGAGAGCCACTGTACCTAGTGGGGCTTAAGCCCTACGGTTAGGAGGGGGTATGTCAGAGCGCTTTTCCGTAGCAAATAAAAAAAAACAAAAATAGCTACGGGAGCCACCCCAGACGCCAGCCCTACAAGACCAGAAAACAAGCCCACTAGGCAAAGAGAGACAGACCAAGAAAGAGGCTTACCACGAAAATCCCCGCCAGTCAGTAATCCACAAACTCCATGGGCACAGCAACCTGAAAGACAGCTAAAAACAGTCAGTACTACACTTTGATCTTAGCCAAAAGGCCGAGAAGCGATAACCTCCAAAAATGCGCTTTCGGCAATAAGTTCGGCAGCAGCGATCGCCGGCATCGGTGTGGGATTTTGGCGACTTCGTTGCGGGACGACGGCTCGCAGACGGGTTCTGCTCCCACCACCTGGGCTGGGAGATATCTGTTGCAATGGCAAACAACGTGTGGGAGGGACTCAAGCTGATATCCGCAACGACGGCAGCGCTTGTCAGGACTGTTCTGGTTGTGAGCGTTGAGGGGGAGCAATCCAAGCCTTGCGCGATGTATGAACCTCCAGTCTGCGAATCTGGTGTAGTCACCAGTTCGGATGAAGTGACTGGAGGCCTTTGCAAGGGAGAAGCACGGCAGCGTTTTTCCTTGGTGCGGCTTCTTGGTTAAGTCATCAGAGTAAAGGTCGCGGGTAGCAGAGCGAAGAAGCTTGAAGATCTTGGTTCGGTCTTTGATGTTTTTACCCAAGTAGGCGATATTGATCGACTGATCATCATTCAAGTTCCATTTGACCCCAAGCCTGGTTGAAGCTTTCCTTGCTCTGGTCCAAACGTTCGATATTCGATTTGAGGTGCCACGAATTTCGGCCCCAGAGAGAAAGTCGGCACAGTCGTTGTGGGAGACTTCCCGGTCAAACCTGGAGTAGGTAGTACGTAGAAGGTCGTCCCACGCGATTTCTCGGAGTCGTAGATCTTTGGAGGTCAGGAGTTTAAAAGCGCTGTCAACAAGCGCAATGTCCGAATCATCGGCGAGAGAAGGAATACCGATGAGCCCACGCTGAGTATTACCGTATAGATATTCATTGGCAGCAGTGGTGGGTAGGTAGAGAGTAGTATTCTTAATTAGAGGGCGGAATTCATCGTCGATTTCTCTCCAACTGGTCTTGTCCAGTTGGGCAGTCCTCTGGGCGTACAGTGCAGATGGGTACACAAAAGTTTTCAACGCATCAAGTCTTTGCCAGGGTGCAAGAAAGGACGTAAGAATTCCGGTCCCTGCTTCACGAAGGGCAGAGGTATCAGTTGGGTCTTTCACTAGGGAGTATCCGATACTTTTCCCCAGGAAGCGACCACTCTCACCGTCAGAGAGGAAGGGAATGTTGCTTTCCTCAAGGTAGAACTGGGTTGCAACGCAACCAGTTGGGTTGGAACCAAAGTGCATGGTAAAACATTTGCCAGGATTGAAAGAGAGTCCAATTGCTTGAGCCACCGAGTATGACCGGTTGATGAGTGGTTGGAGGTCACTAGGCTGCTCAGCGATGAGGATCAAATCGTCGGCAAAGGCAAGGATCCTATGATTATTCTCTTCGCCTTGAATGGCCCGTAGGAGGGGGTCAATGGCAAAATTGAAAAGAATGCCGCTTAATGGGCATCCTTGCTTTACACAAGCGGTTATTGGGATGGCTTCGGAGAGCGAATCACCCGATAGGAGCGTAGTGGAGGAGTCATGGTACATGTTTTGGATGATTTGCAAGAAATCATCTCCCACTCCAGCTTCACGGAGAGCAGAGAAAATCGCCTCATGGGGGATACTCCAACGATGATATTGTGCCGTTTCGTGCATAGAGAGAGTAGAGGTTTACAGTGATTCAGCACGTGAGGGAGAGTCTCTTTGGGAGCATTGCAACGCCGACAGGCTTTCTCCGCTTCGGGGGCGTCCCAGTTGTAGGCATTAAGAGGAACGAGACCCAGCCGAGCGCGGTGAACGAATCGCCAGTCGGCGAAGCGAATGAAGTCCCCGTTGTGGAAAAAGTGAGATCAGGACTTGGAGAGCCCAAAATAAGTAGCAGTTTTGCCTTGATGTTTGAGGCTCTTAAGTCTCCGAGCACGTCCCTTACGTAGCGATGATCTTAGAAGCTTGAACACTTTTCTCCGGTCCAAAATGGGAGCTCCATTATGCGTGATTGATAATGAGCGATCAGGTTGTATGGACCAAGTCACATCAAGCCTGGAGGAAGCCATGCGTGCTTTGGTCCATATGGAAGAGATGGGATTAGAGGTGTTGGCGTATACCTTTCCACTAAGGAAGGCGGCAATTTCAGCGGGCTCATTGTCACCGCCAGAACGGATGGCAACAAGCGATGAGATATCATCCCACGCCAGATCCCGAATGACAGGGTCAGGGGAGGACAAGAGTTTGAACGCCCCGTCAATTAATGCTATATCGGAATCGTCGGCAGCAACTGGAATGCCAAACAGGGAGCTTTGCCCATCACCATAGATATAATCATTGGATGCAATGGGTGGTAAATAAAGTGTTTGTTTGATGAGTGGTCGTAGTCGGTCATCAACAGCTCTCCAGGTGGTCTTATTTTGCTGGAATGTCCTTTGAGAGTAGTGTAGCGACGGGTAGAAGAAGGATTTGATAGCATCTATCCTCTGCCAGGGGGCGAGAAAGGAGTTGAGGATTTTCTCACCCGCATTACAAAGAGCGTCGACATTATTTGGATCTTCAACAATTGAGTAACCGATGGGTTTACCCAAGAAGTCAGAGGCTTCCCCGTCGGTCATTGCAGTGACCGGGGTACCGTTGATGAAAAAAGCAGTAGGACGACAGCCAGTGGGATTATGACCCAGGTGCAGGGAAAAGCATTTTTTGGGATTGATGGTCAACCCAAGCAATAGGCAGATGGAGGCAGCCTTGTCTGCTAACGTTTGCAAGTCTCCAGGGGAGCTAGCAATCAGCATATCATCAGCGTAAGCAAGGATATTAGAGCCGCAGTCCGACCGGAGAGCACGTAGTAGTGGATCGATGGCCATGTCAAAGAGGAGTCCACTTAGAGGACAGCCTTGCTTCACACCAGCGTGCAAACAGTACAGGATCAGAAAGGCCATCCTTGTTGATAAGGCAGGTGGAGGAGCCAGAATACATTGAGAGGATTAAGTTTGAGAAGGGGTCCCCAGCATTGGCAGATCGAAGAGCTTCGATGATCGCAGTGTGCGAAACTGACCCGAATGCATTTGATAGATCCAACGAAAGAAGGCAGAGGTCATTTCCGGACGAACGGGCATCTTGGAAACGCTTTTGAAGAACAAAATTGTTCTCAAAGCACCCGTCGAACGGAAGAAACCCTTTCTGGGCAGGAGAGAGGATGTTAAAACTCTCGAGCCACGAGGAGAACCTTCTTGCGAGGCAGCCGGAGAAAAGCTTAGATATGGTAGACCCAAGGGTGATAGGTCGCCAGTCTGATGGGGACGGCCCACCGCCTTTCTTAGGAATGAAGATAGTCTTAGATGTCTTCCAGGTGTCAGGAATATTTTGGCACTTAATACAAATACTGAATATAGTGGACAGACATTTGGCTTCTGGATCCGCAGATTTCCAGTGCGCGTAAGTGAGGCGGTCCATTCCAGGAGAAGTGTCTTCAGCTTGCGCCAAACCTCCTCAGGGGAGAAGGGATGGAGGTCAACTTCGTCAGTTGCTGGAGAAGGGTGATTATAGAGTTGCAAGTCAGGCGATGGAACCTCATTGGGAAAAAACGCCGGAGTTAATTCATCCACGCTGAGGGAGCAAGAGGGAGCAGCATCATTCAGGATGGTGCGCACAGCACGCCTACGATTCCGCTTGTAGAGCTTCTGGATGAAGCGCGGATTGTTGGCATTATCGTTAGGCGAGCGCACATGTCTCTTATTCTCGGAGTTGAGCTTGACAAACTCCTGGACAAACGTAGTGTACTCGTCGAGGAGGGTGTTAAATGCTCTCCAATCAGGGGTACTATTGCCAGAAAGAAGATCGCGAAATTTCTGGGTGTACTCATCAGAGGGAGAAGGAGCATCCGGGTCGTCGATAACGTAGGAGTCAGGAGGTTGCCCGCTTTCGAGGTTGTGATCAGAAATGTCAGCATCAAGTGACATAGGAATGTCAATATTTTCGTCAGAGTCAGAGTTACTGGAATTGGGCGAATCAGGAACAAGATCCGTGTCAATAGGATTATCGGCAAGTTGTAAGTCAGAAGAAATTGTGACTTGTCGGAACACATGGGTATCCGCTTGTGATCCGTTGGGGTTGGAAACAGTAATAGTGATCGGTGGATCAGCGTTCGAGCTATTTTGTGAATTAGAGTTGTCAGCTCGGTTCAGAATTCGGTCTCTTAAATCATCCCGCTTGTGCTTGCGCGCATGATTTGATATGCTTGTTGCAGATGAAGCAGAAAACGGGCACCAGCGGCAGGCGTACGGCCCAACGTAGTTCCCATCAGTGGCAGGCCTGAAGTAAAGGACATTGTTGAGGCAAGGGTGTGAAGAGATCTTAACAGGGACCTCGTCACCACATATGGCACACCAGCGCTTGTCGGAAAGATCACCAAGACGGTGGACATTACGGAGGTGTCGTTTCAGAGATTGTTTTTCAGAGGTCCAGACGTTTCCGGCGAAAGAAGCCGAGCAGCCTATTTCAGGGCAAACCAAAGCAGAGAGGATGGGAAAGACAAAGTGGAGACTTTGCCCAATACGTTTTACAACACCAGGAGTGTCGCAGTTGAAAGTAACGGCGGACTCATTGGTGGAGGGAGGCGACGACGTCGGAGAACGCGTAGGAGCACTACGTGAGACCTGAGGAGCATTGCGAGGAGAGTGGTTGGTTGAATTTGGGAGGGGTGGTCTTCGTTGTGGCTGGAACTCGTCGGAGGATGATAGTTGACTGGAGTTCTCGACCGCAGCATTTGGCCTCCAGTTCCTCTGTGCCGGCGAAGACGACATGGATGAAGGAGTGCTTGGGCACGAGTTAGATGGAGAAAACATTGGAGGAGAGACATTGTCAATGTCCTCAGTAATAGAATTATTACCAGAAGGAATAATTTGGGGGTCACTGGCCGAGTCGCTAGAGGACGAGCTGGAGGAAGACAAATTCCTGTGCGGAGCCGCTAATGGGCTAGAGCAAACGCTATCAATGCTTCCTTGACTAGAGCTGAGTGAAACAGCTAGGTGAAGGGTGTCATCGTTGCTGGCAGCAGAATCAGCATTGGTTTCAGCAGAGTTATCTTGAGCAGCGAACGAAGGCGAGTTCAGAACAGGCAAGGGAGATGAAGAGACCAAGGACTGAGGAGGAGTGTCAGTGACATCTTCCTCGGGGGAGCTCAAGTGTTCTTCAGGGATGGAGTTCGTGTTGAGAATCGACTCCATAGTCGGAGAGTCAGATGGACAATTAGTACGATTGTTTGATGTAGAGGAGTTAGCATTAAGTCTACTTTCAGTATTCATAGTCTGCACGGAGGAAGATTTAGGATGCGAGAAATGTGAATGCGTGGCAAGGGCGCGTTCACTTGGGCAGGAGTGCCCACATTCTTCACAGGAATATCTAGCAGCAGAGAGGTTGTCGCTGGATACATCATAGTATTTGATTTCATCAAAGCATTTATGTTGAAGCAGGTTCGGAAGGCAAGATTTCCCGCATCGCAAACACCAGCGTGCACATTGTGGAGACTCGATATTGTGTACATCCTTCAGGTGACGCATAAAGTGAGAGTAAACTTGGCGCCATTGACTGTAAGCGAAGGCGCTGTTACATCCGTCTTCGCAACATCGGAGAACAGAATTCCGAGGAAAGGTGAAGTGAATTGTACTTTCGATCCGGCAGAAGCGAAGAGGAGAGGGAGGATACGTCTTCGGTACATGCTCGGAAGTGTTTGATTCATCTTCGGAAGAGTCGGTCTGAGTCCCGATTTCACGAGAAGGAGATTTATGTATGGGTGAGGTCGCAAACGGATCTTGAATTGGCGACAGCACTTGAGGTATAAAGGGACGCATGAATTGATTAAGCCCCAAATAACTTGAGTTGTAAAATGCAGCAGGAGACGAAGGTGATATAGAGCACGTCGTCGTTATTGGGCAAACAACTGGAGTCGGGCAGGAGCTAATGATCGTCTTCTCAGCTTGGGAGTAATTCAACAGCGGAGAGTATGTGACCGGCCAGGAAGCAGTGGTGGGCGTGAACATGGTGTTCAGGGCGGTCATCAAGCTTGACCCCGAGGTCGTAGCGCACGAATTAGAAGAGGCGACAGGTGGTAAGATAGATGAGAGAACATCACTAGAGGCAGGTTGCTGTGCAGCACGCTGGGCAAGTGCGGCACGAGTGTGCCTGCAAACAGGTGAAGGTGAGAGTTGTGATAACGGAGTAAGCTTCGGTGGCGGACGCTTTGAAGTGTTCACCACAGGAGAGGATGTAAGGGCAGAGGCATAGGAGCTGGTACCCGTTTTGTCTTTGGGATTCATCTTATATCACAGTTCAAGGTCAACATGAAGTCTATGTAACAGTGGAGTAGTCTCGACACATGTTATAGAAAACGCAGGTCACCGGAAAAAAATTTAGAGTCCACAGGTCACCAGTAGAAAAATAAACGTGCGAAAAATCAGTGGATAATGTTGAATATTCTGGTGTAGACGCGTGCCAAGGGTTAATTGAACACGAAAACAGACAGCAGAAATTTTGTCAAGTGCAGCAGGCGACCAGGAAAAAATCATCAGTAGAGGGTCACCGGAAAAATTTTCGAGAATCAAAAATTCTTGAAAAGTGAGAAAATTTCGGTGTAGACGCGTTCAGCATACAGCACAGGTACTAACACACACAAAAAATCAGAAGTCCAGTCCATAGAATCCACCAGAAAAAATTCGAAAAACGAACGTCACCAGAAAAATTTGACAAAACCGGGGTCACCGGAAAAAATTGATGGATGGCGTCAAAAACAGACTAAGGCCAAGACCAAAGTGCAGAAACAGGCAAAAATGTGCCAGGAGTAAAAGGAATAACCGGAAAATAATTATAGTAAAAGAATATTTACTATAAAAATTTTCCAGCCGGAACCTAACAGGCAGGGGATCAGTGCACCTGACAAAGGAGAGCCACTGTACCTAGTGGGGCCTAGACCCTACGGTCAGGTGGGGGTATGTCAGGGCGCTTTTCCGTAGCGAATAAAAAAAACAAAAATAGCTACGGGAGCCACCCCAGACGCCAGCCCAACAAGACCAGAAAACAAGCCCACTAGGCAAAGAGAGACAGACCAGTGAAAATGGCTTACCACGAAAATCCCCGCCAGTCAGTAATCCAAATACTCCAGAGACATAGGTACCTGAAAAAGACAGCTAAAAACCATCAGTACTACACTTTGATCTTAGCCAAAAGGCCGAGAAGCGATAACCTCCAAAAACGCGCTTTCGGCAATAAGGGCCGCTGCAGCGATCGCCGGCCTCGGTGTGGAAATTCGGCGACGGCGTTGCGGGTCGTCGGCTCGCAGACGGGTGCCGCTCCCACCACCCGGGCTACCGACTGTCGCGTCGCCCGCCTCGACCACCTCCGGGCGTCCAGGTCCCCGACTCCGAAATCACCGGATTCGCGTTGACAAAATTTTTTTTCAAGAGGAAAAGGCCTCGCCCGGGGAGTTTGGTCGGGGGCGGATGGGGAGCCTGTCCGTCTCTGGAGGGGGCGGTCCCTCCTTCCGAAGCAACGGGCGACGGGGCTTAATTTTTTATTTTTCCCCCACTTCCCGACCGGGCTGCACGCGATTCCACTGCCAAAGTCTTCGTTTTGCAGACCGGCGTGTCACCGGAATTTTTTGACGAAAGACCGTCGTCCGAACGGCGTTCCGCAAAAATCGCCGCTGGCGGTCGGGAAACGAGCGAAGTCTAGTACCCGAACGAAGTCACTCGTCTAGTACCCGAGTAGGACGTCTTGAGCGAATATTCTAAAAATGAGCGAATATTCTAAAGTCTTGAGCGAATATTCTAAAAATTATTTTCTGTGTTGACCGTTTGGGCATCACTGTCAACTTGGAGTTCACCATTACCTGTTGCGATATTCTGTTGATTCTGATTGGTACCAAGAGGGGTGAGAGATGCAGTAGGTTGTCTATCACCCTCAGCACTGACTCGGGCCTCAGCGATAGCATCCGTGATTTGCCGGAAGGGAGCTCCGACCTGCCGGAACCCCGTTACATGCTCGACATAAATGTCACGTGAGGCACGAATCGTGTCGGACACGATTAGCTTCCGCATCAGCTTGGCATACTTTCGAGTGCAGAGACGGTGGATGACTCTATCGTTATTCTTGTCCCAACTTCCGAGAGACCCCACAACCACTGCTTCGAACGATACCTTCTTATAGCGTCGCTTAAGCTCGTTAACGAGCGCGCTATATTTCACCTGCTTCTGCCCCCGAGCGGCGTCGAGCGCACCAGGCCCATGTGACGTCAATGACGAGCACTTCGTCACCCTTCTGAAAAACAAGGTCAGGTCGCAGGGTCGAAGACATGATACGTTGATTTTCCTTAATCACTGTCCACTGGCGTTCACACGCTTTCTTCAGACGATCCACAATAGCGTTGTGACGTTTCGTGATTAGAGTCAAGTAGTTCGGACAGTGATTAATCACATGGGGCAGGGTTTCAACAGCGTGAGGACACCGTCTCCAACGGCGATCCTCCGGACTGGACGCATTGCCGCTCGAACCGTTAAGCGGGACGAGTCCCAACTTAGCGCGATGAATAAAGCGCCAGTCCGCGAAGCGGGTAAAGTCCCCCTTACGGTGGAAGTGGGTTGAAGCCGGGGACAAAGAATAGCTATGGAAAGTTTTGCCCTGGTGCGGTCGCTCAGCCAGCACAGCAGCGCGGCGGTTCCGGAAGGCCTCGCGAAGGGAGTGAAATATCTTCCTCCTATCACGGATTACCCCGCCATCAGCGACAAGGGAGACAGACTTATCGTCATGCACCGACCAGCCAACCTGAAGGCGAGACGAGTTTGGGCGAACGGGTCCAAATTGAAGAAATGAGGTTGGTCCCATCAAGTTGCGCCCCTTATAGGTATTCAGAGAGAGCTTGTGAGGAATCAGAGCCCGTACGTGAAGCAAAGAGTTGACGTAGTTCATCCCAAGCGAGGTCCGCAATGCGAGGGTCACGCGAGGTTAGGAGCTTAAAGGCTCCATCGATGGAAGCGATATCACTATCCTCCGCCGCTAACGGGATACCAAATAACCCTTTCTTCGGGTTTCCGTAGAGATACGCATTACACGCGTTAGACGGAAGGTACAGTGTTCGTTTAAACATGGGGCGGAGAGCGTCATCAATGCTCCGCCACTCGGTCTTATCGATGTTGTGGGTCCGCTGCTCATAGTGAAGCGAAGGGTAATAAAACGACTTCATAGCGTCAATCCTCTGCCATGGGGCAAGATAGATGTTCATAATTTTCTCCCCAGGAGAGTAAAGTGACTGAACAAAGTGAGGATTTTTGACAAGGCAAAAACCAACAGGTTTGCCCAAGAACCGAAAAGTATCCCCATCGTTCAGTATGCGAGCGGGTTCACCATTAATGGTAAAAGTAGTCGGGACGCACCCGACGGGATTCGAGCATAAGTCAAGTGTGGCACACTTGGAAGGATTAAATTTAAGCCCTAGTAGGGCAGACGTATTTACGACTTTGTCTATGTAATTCTGGAGCTCTTCAGGAGTTTCCGCGAGCAGGAGAACGTCATCGGCGAAGGCAAGAACGTTTACCCCCTCAGACATAGAATTAACTGACCTAAGCACAGGATCGAACGCAAGGTTAAATAAGAGCCCGCTTAGTGGGCATCCCTGTCGCACACCGCAGTTAATGGGGGCGGATTCAGAAGTGCCCTTGTCGGTCAGGAAGCAAGTAGAACAATTCGAGTACAAGTCCTTGATGATGTTTGTAAATGCTTCAGCCAGCATTACACCCTGAGAGAGCGGCCGAAATAGACTCGTGTGGGATAGACCCAAAGGCGTTAGATATATCAAGGGACGCGATACACAGTCTCTTGTGCCCAGCACGGGCGGCCTGGAAACGATTTTCTAATACGTAGTTGTTTTCGAAGGCCCCGTCGTGGGGCATAAAGCCCTTCTGAGCAGGGCAAAGGATCTCGTGCGTCTCGAGCCAGCTGACAACACGCTTAGCAAGGCACCCCGCAAAGAGTTTGGAGATAGTGTTCCCCAGCGCGATGGGACGCCAATCAGAAGGCGAAGGGTTCTCACACTTCGGGAGAAGGATAGAGGTAGATTCCCTCCAGGAGTTTGGGACCTTTCCAAGCTTCAGGACGATGTTGAAGATGAGTGACAACGTGCGAGCCTCGGGATCCACCGACTTCCAATGATTATAGCTAATCCTATCAGGGCCGGGGGCCGAGTTTTCGCAAGTCCGCAGCTTGGCCCAAACCTCTTCGTGACTGAAACGATGGGTGTCCATCTGCTCAGTCGCGGGTGTGGGATGGGCAAAGAAATCGCTGGGCGGGAGGAGCGGCCTGTCAGGGCAGAAGTGCTCGATGATAGTCTCATGAGTGAGGTCACACTTCCTTTCAGATTCCTTCAGAATCAGCCGCACCGCCCGCCGACGGTTCCTGCGGTAAAGGCGCTGAATGAACCGAGGGTTCGCAACATTTTGCCTTTCCGCAGGACCCGACGACGAGAGCTGCGGCAGCTTCACAAACTTAGCAGCAAAGTCAATGTACTCGCTTAAGAGTGAAGAGAAAACGTCCATTGAGATAGAGTTACTGTCACTGTGGAGAAGGTCCCTGAACCTGGCGGTGAACTCGGCAGATGGGGATTCATCATCAGGGTTTGCCAGTCCGTCAAGGTCGGCTTCAGTGAAGTCGATACCCGTCTCGGGCTGACTCGCCCCTCCGACATCATCCTCATTAGGAGTACCAGACGGTTCCGAACTGCTAGGTGGAGTGCCACCAGAATGTTGCAGCGTGGGGGGAATAGCCTCAAAACTCACAGAGCTTTCGGAAATAGCGGAAACTTGGCTGCTACTCAAGTTTTGGCTCGAGGAAGAAGGAACGATACGTTCCGCAATGCGTTGGCGCTTATGTACAACGGCGTGATTTCTGATTCCAGATAAAGAAGGGAACGAGTTATGGCACACCCGACACTTGTATTTATGCTGCTCACCAAAAGGGTCAAAGAAGTCCAAGTCAGACAGGCATGGGTGATTAGAGACCTTTCTCGCAACGGGCCCCTCACAAAACATGCACCAACGCACATCCTTAATGTTTGTGACTCCGTACATCGTTGTGAGGTGCCGTCGAAGAGATTGTTTCTCCGAACCCCAATTCTGTCCAACGAAGGTACTGTCGCAGCCAGCTTCAGTACAGCGGAGGGCGCCGACTATAGGGAACACGATATGAAGCTCATCGTCAATCCTGCAGGTACGCTGTGGGTACGCATGAAGACAGTCCCAATGGGTAGAATTAGAATTAGGGGGGGATCAGCGACATTATCAGTACCCGAATTTTCGGTGCGCAGGAACCTCCGAGGTGGGGACTGAAAGTCATCCCGGGAAGAGGAGTCAGAGACATCTAGCAGATCACTTCCAGAAGGAAAATCAGAGTCAGGCATTCTCCCAAGTTGGAGTGGGCTGAGGGGAGTACCATTATCCTCACTCGAGCTAGATGATGAAGAAGGAGACGACGTGGGAGGAATTCTTTCCAGGGCATTAGGAGCAGACCTGGAATCCTGCGAGGGCGCAGGTGACAAATATATATCAGAATCGGAGCCAGGGTTAAAACGGGCCTCATCATTACACGATGACAGACTATCGTTTATTATGGCAGGTTCCTCAACAGCATTGCAAACCGCATTAGCGGAAGATTCAGGACTGGCCGGGGACAAGTAGATCATTCCTCACAGGATCGGGCCAGGGAGTACCGGAAGGACAGACAACACCCTCGCTCGTCCGAATACAGGTTCCCAGGGTGATTCTTAACTCATCACTAGAATTAGTAGCAGTATTTATTAAATGTTCAGACGACTGTTTTCCAAGAGCCTCAACACGAGTAGCAGGAAGAGAAGACGCAGATAAATTACAAGAAACAAAGTTCGAATTTTGAGACGACACCTCACCAGAAAGATTTGACAGAACAGGAGAGGGCGTCACAGAGCCACCAGAATTAAATCCACTCTGCTCACCAGAAAAATTTGAAAGTTCAGACGAGGGCATATTTTCCTTGCAAGAATTTTTAACATTACCCACCGCACCAGAATTTTTTGAAAGTTGAGAATTTTCGTTACTTATACAATCCTTATTGATGGCCATAATTTTATTCTTGATAGATAAATTTACAGAGCACTGCTTAATGCCAGGAGATTTACCAAATTTAGAAGGACAGCCTATAAGAGATTTTGGCGGATTTTGGGGTGCCACTTTAGTTACATCCCGCTTACCAGGGGGAATATATTTTTTCCCAGCGGCCGAGGTAACAGAAGGCGGTGAGCGCGAGGAGCTAGCGGCGGAGGATTTACCGGAAGCATACACAGTTGAACGGATAGCAGAAGAATTTTCCTTTGACTTTCCAAGTGGCTGAGAGCCAGAATTCACAGGGGGAGGCGACCTAGAGCTTCCGCCGACAGGTTGAGAAAAAGCACGGTTTTTTGATGAGACGTTAAATTTGCTCTTCGTAGAATCACAATCCTTAGGAATGGGCTGAGTATTTTTTGCGATAATCGCACCTTTCTTCCTAGCAACAGGACCACTACGAAGATTAATCACAGTCATCGGCGAAATCGGAATATGCCTAGCCGGAGGAGAACTAGCAACTTCAGCAAAAGAGCGTTCAGTAGCAGGAGGAGAAGCCGAAGTACTTGGCGTAGCAGGCGGACTGACAGGGACAAGAAACCCATCCTCGGACAACCTTGGCATACTAGGTAGAGGCAGAGGGTTGGACGAGGGGAGGGGCCTATCCGGACGGAACGCCCTACTGAACGTACCACGTTCGACGAGGCGGATATCATCCGCAAGATTCGGCAAACTAAGTGCCGGACGAAGGGGAAACCCAGCCATGGGTCCTAGCAAAAGAGGCAGCTGCGCTCGATAGGTCCTAACACCCTACGATCGGAGGGGGTATGTCAGAGCGCTTTTCCAATGCAACCAAAAAAAACAAAAATAGCAAAGGGAGCCACTCCAGACGCCAGCCCTACGCGACCAGTTGGTTGGTTGGTTGGTTGGGTGGAGTTTAATGGCACTGAGTCCTCCTGGGACATATTGTGCCAAACAAATAGTTAAAAATCATTCGACAATGACCAAAACAAACAGCTATAATAGGATGACAGAAGATAAAATTAACAAGCTAAAAATGCAAAAACAGTGTAGAGGAGATAAATAAGACTAAAAGTAAAAACAGGCGATGAGGTATAAAATTCATATGTGAGGATAAAAACCAATGTCTTTTAAAAACAGAAATAAATTAGGATGAGGTGGATTGTTTAATATATCTTTCATATCAATAGATGATGAATTAAAATAATGAATACGATGTTTTATAAAACGGGGGCAATCGATGAGGACATGTTTCACGGAGATGACCGCTTTACAGTGACCGCACACTGGAGCTGATTCTCCGAGTAAGAGATGACGATGGGTATAACGCGTGTGTCCAATCCGGAGGCGAGTAAGGATAACGTCATGTCTTCTAGTTGATAAGGTATACCAATTCTCAATTTTTTGTTTAATGGCACGTAACTTGTTATCGGTCGTTCCATTCCAAGAGTCCTGCCACTTCTTGTACAGCAGATTTTTTAAATATTTTTTTATATCACAAAAAGGCAAAGGCATGTCACAAAATTGAGTAGCAGCTTTTGCTGCTTTGTCAGCATCCTCATTTCCTTTAATTCCCACATGGGACGGAACCCAGCTGAAGAGAATTGTAAAGCCCTTAGATCTAAGATTTTCGATACGGTCGAGGACCTGAAATATTAAAGGATGACTGTTTGACCTCGGAGCAGAAAGAGATTGTAAGACACTTTTCGAGTCAGAGTAAAATAAAGTTGCCTTTCTGACGATGCGACAGTTCTTCCAAACCTTTAATAATGGCTAAAATTTCTGCTGTGTAAATAGAGAGCGCAGAGTGCAGTCGATAGCTAAATACATTATCCTCAATTACAAAAGCGCAACCCACAAAATCGCCTTGTTTAGAGCCGTCAGTAAAAACAGGTGTAAAAATTAAAATGTATTAAAATGTAATGATTAAAAATTATGATTATTTACAGGATGATGTGCAATGATGAAATTTTAAAATAATAACAAAGGGATAAAAATTTTCGTCTTAGATGAAGAGGTTCATCGTAGCATTCTACGTATAAACTTTTAACAGGGGAGGTTCTGAACGCTCCCGAGCAAAGGCGTAGAGCAGAGTGATGAACGAAGTTCAGTTTTTCTAGCACGGATTTCCTAGCGGTTGGTTGGTTGGTTGGTTGTATGTATGGAGTTTAATGGCACTGAGTCCTCGTGGGACATATTGTGCCAAACAAATAGTTAAAAATCATTCTACAACGAACCAAAACAAACAGCTATAGAACGATGATAAAAGGAACATATAGATAAAATGAACAAGCTAAAAATGCAAAAGCAGTGTAGAGAAGATATGATCAAAAGTAAAAACCAGCGATGAGGTATAAAATTCAGATGTGAGAATAAAAACCTATGTCTTTTAAAAACAGAAATAGATTACGATGAGGTGGATTATTTAAAATATTTTCAATATGAATAGATGAAGAGTTAAAATATTGAACACGATGTTTTTTAAAAAGGGGACAATCAACGAGAACATGCTTTACGGAGATTGCTGTATTGCAGTGATTGCAAACTGGAGCAGATTCTCCGAGTAGAAGATGACGGTGGGTGAAACGCGTATGACCAATCCGGAGGCGAGTGACAATAACATCAAGTCTTCTAGATGTTAATGTGTTCCACTTTTCAATATTCGATTTAATGGCACGCAACTTGTTATCGGTCGTTCCATTCCATGAATCCTGCCACTTCTTATACAGAAGATTTTTTATATATTTTTTTTATATCGCAAAAAGGCAAAGGCGTATCACAGAGTTGAGTAGCAGCTTTTGCTGCTTTGTCAGCATCCTCATTTCCTTTAATTCCCACGTGGGACGGAACCCAGCTGAAAAGAATTCTAAACCCCACAGATCTTAGATTTTCGATAAGGTTGAGGACCTGAAATATTAGAGGATGACTGTCGTACCTTGGAGTAGAAAAAGATTGTAACACGCTTTTCGAGTCAGAGTAAAAAATAAAATTACCTTTCTGACGATGCGACAGTTCTTCCAAGCCTTTAAAAATGGCTAAAATTTCTGCTGTATAAATAGAGAGCGCAGAATGCAGTCGATAACTAAATATATTATCCTCAATTACAAAAGCGCAACCCACAAAATCGCCTTGTTTAGAGCCGTCAGTAAAAACAGGTGTAAAATTAGAGTACATTTCTCTGTGGTCATTAAAAAATTGATAGTAAATAATATCAGGGGTAAACCCTTTGTCAAAATTTTTAAAAGGATTAAGAAAGGTAAAATCGGAAACATTCCAAGGAGATATAAAATTGTCAGTTCTTAAAATATCACAGTTAAAAAATCCAATTTCGTCCATAGTATTTTTGATCCTCTGGTGAAAAGGGAGAATACAAGAAGGCCTAGCTGAATATAAGCGCTTAAGGTAATGATTAAAATTATGACTATTTACAGGATGATGTGCAATGGATGAAATTTTAAAAAAATAACAAAGGGATAAAAATTTTCGTCTTAGATTAAGAGGTGCATCGTAGCAGTCTACGTATAAACTTTTAACAGGGGAGGTTCTGAACGCTCCTGAGCAAAGTCGTAGAGCAGAATGGTGAACAAAGTTCAGTTTTTCTAGGACGGATTTCCTAGCTGAACCATAGACCACACACCCATAGTCAAGTCTGGAGCGAATGAGTGCTCGATAAATTTTCAAAAGTGATTGTCTGTCTGCTCCCCAAAAGGTACTCGAGAGAACTTTTAAAATATTAAGAGACTTCTCACATCTTTTTCGCAAGTCCATAACGTGGGGTAAAAAAGAAAGTTTACGGTCGAAGGTTATACCCAAGAATTTTACTTGGTTCAGAACATTTATAGGGTTCCCTCCGATATAAATTTCAGGATCTGGTTGGATACCACGTTTTCGGGTAAAATGAATGCATGATGTTTTCGTGTTCGAAATAGTAAAACCTCTCTCGTTGGACCAATTAAGGATCTTATTGACTGCAGCTTGGAGTTGCCTGACAACAAAACGCATATCCGCGCCTTCACAACAAATATGAATGTCATCAACATACAGATTTCCTTTCACACAAGAAGGAATTACTTTTAAAATGCCATCAATGGCGACATTAAAAAGTGTGACACTGAGGACACTAATTTGTGGCACACCCTCCTCCTGAATAAAAACATCAGAAAAAACATTTCCAATCCGGACCTTAAACTCCCGGAGATGTAAAAAATTTTTGATAAAAATTGGCAGGTTACCCCTTAAGTCAAAGTTGTAAAGATTCTGCAATATGCCGTATCTCCACGTACGGTCATATGCCTTCTCAATGTCGATAAAAATAGAAACAAGATGATGATTTTTTTACAAAGGCGTTCCGAATTTTGCTCTCTAAATCAACAATATTATCAATTGTGGATCTGCCACGGCGAAACCCGCTTTGAAAAAGAGACAATAGGCGATTACTTTCCAGGAAAAAAACCAGACGGGCATTTACCATTTTTTCTAAGATCTTGCACAAACAGTTAGTGAGAGCGATGGGGCGGTAGTTCATTGGGTTCTTAGGATCCTTGTTCGGTTTCAACATGGGAATGATGGTAGCCATTCTCCAGGAAGATGGAAAGGTTTGTTCATGCCAAATTTATATAAATGAAGTAGGTTCTTTAGAGAATCTGGAGAGAGGTTTTTAAGCATAACATAAGATATATTGTCAGGGCCGGTAGCTGAGTTGTGGGTGTTACGTAAAGCTTCATTTAATTCATATGGGGTGAAATTACTATTATAAGGTAGTTGAGTTCTGGTTTTGAAGTTTAAAAAACTTTTTCTCAGTAGCTAGTTTGATTTTATTGAAATTAGACTGGTAACTATTGCTTGAACAAATGTCACTGAAGACTGTAGCTATTGTGTTTGCTATATCTTTACGGAAGAGATAGTATTATTTTTATACTGGAGAATGTTAATTTGGTTATTTGGGAAATGTCCGGATGCACGTTTAACTTTATCCCATAATTGTTTACTGCTGACTGTAGAAGAAATGCTATTGATATATTTCATCCATGAGTCTCTTTGACTTTTCCGTAATGTGCGCCGGAAGACAGCTCTACATTTTTTATACTCCGAAAGATTTTCAGTCGTAGGGTACCTATTGAAGTTACTCCATGCCTTCCTCTGGTTTTTGTAAGCGACACGGCAGTCGTCATTCCACCAAGGTTTAGTCTGCTTCCGGCAGTGCCCAGAAGATTTTGGAATGGAATTATCGGCAGCAGAAAGAATTCTTTCCGTCACGTTTTGGACCACCTTATCAATTGAATCCACCTCAACCATCTCTCTTGTGATTACACTCAAATTCTGGAAATTTTCCCAGTTTGCTTTCTCAAGAATATAGTGGGGTATCTTGGAATACGGAGTGTTACAGTCAACAGGAGTTAAAAGTATGGGGAAATGATCACTATTGTGTAGATCGGAATCAACAGAAAAATTAAAGAAAGGGAGAAGCTGAGGAGAGCAGATTGCAAGATCGAGGGCATGATAGGATTTTGAAGGGAAATGAAAATAAGTAGCCTGGTCGCTATTGAATATGCAAAGATTATGGTCTGAAATTAGTTTCTCAATTCGTTTACCACGTCGGTTAAGATCAGAGTTTCCCCAGAGAGTACTATGGCCATTCAGATCACCAATAATTATAAACGGTTTCGGAAGTTCCTTTATTAGATTATTGAGGGATTTTTGTGATATAGGGCTATTAGGAGGTAGATAAATGCTGCAAACAGTAATGAGAGCGTGGGTATGGATTCTAACTGCAACTGCTTGAAGGTCGGTTTGAAGGTTAATCGGAGTAGATGGGTAGTCATGGGAAACAAGAAGGGCTACACCTCCGGATGCCCTGCCACCAGTGACATGATCCTTCCTGTAGGTGGTAAAACGCCGAATTTTAGCAATCTTGCACTCATCCAGGAAAGTTTCCTGGAGTGCAAAACAGGCTGGGTGGAATTTATTTACTATGTCTCTAAGATCAGACACGTGGGTTTTGAATCCGTGACAGTTCCACGAAACAAGAGCCATTATGAATTATGAAGGAAAGATTAAAAAACGGGGATCTAAGGGACGGAGGTAGGAGAATCCGTCTCAGATCCAGATGATGATTCAGCTGACATATCCTCGGGGGAAACATACATTTTAATGGGCTCATCATCAAACCCTACTTCTTTTTTTTTATCATTTTTTAAAAAATCTGCAGATTTCAATTTTGTTTTTATTTTAATTGCAGGAGGTGGAAGTTTATCTCGTAATGGATGGTTCGGTGGTAGAGGTTTTAATCGTCTTTTTATATTTTGCTTATTGTTTTTATTAATTTTATGAGCGGTATTTGCGTCTTTTTTTATAGTAGAGGAGTTTGTAAGTTTTTGGGGAGGTACTTGTTTTGTAGTAAGTTTAATATTTTCCACAGAAGTAGCTTTAGATACTTTTCCGATTCTATTGAGGATAGGGGATTCTGAAATTTCTGTTTGTACGCCTACAGATTTTACCGTCTTGGGAACTAAAGCTGCTGAATATAAAAGACCGGGTTTTGGTGTACGAGAGAGTATCAATTTACGGGCCTCGGGATAAGATATATTGTTTTTTATTTTTAAAGATTGGATTTCTTTCTCCATCTGCCAAGAAGGGCAAGAGCGGGAGAAAGATGGATGTGCCCCTTTGCAATTAACACACATCGGTGCCTTTTCACAATTTTCAGAGTCGTGGCCAGCTTCTGCGCAGCGGGCGCAGGTAACGGCTCCACGACAAGATAATTTAGAATGGCCAAACCGTTGGCACTTGAAGCAACGTAAGGGGTTTGGGATATAAGGGCGCACTGGACAACGGAGGTAAGCTGCAGTAATATGTGACGGAAGATTCGGGCTATTGAAAGTAAGTATTATATGTTTAGTTTTTAGAGTATCCCCACCACGACGAATCGTGATGCGCCTTACCTGGGTTACTCCTTGGTCCTTAAGATTCTCTAAAATTTCATCCTCAGACGAGGTGAAAAGTTCGGATTCGGATATTACGCCTTTTGAAATATTGAGACTATTATGGGGTAAAACAATAACTGAAAATGAACCTAAAGTAGTACGCGATATGATAGTTTGAGCCTGAATTGCATTAGAAACTTTTATTAAGATATCTCCGGAATTAAGTTTTTTGATGGTTTCTACGTCACCAACATCAGATTTTATAATTTTATGGATTACGAACGGTGATATGTGTTTAAAACTGTCATCTGTTAATTTTTTTATAATAAAGAAACGTGTGTTCTTATTAATGAATTTCACATTTTGTTGCTCTCCTTGAGAGTAGTGAGGGGGGGGGGAAAGGAAGCCATGATAGTATAATGAGAATTCGGATCCCGACGGCACCACCCACCACGGAGCCCAACAAGGGGATGCAGAAACCTGCACCAGTGCTAGCCGGGATCTATACGATCACAGGTACTTCTGAAGCTGCTACCACCCTTAACGCAACAGTCCAGAGAGTACACCGATCACTTAGTCCAAGCCGAAAGTCGACCAGCCGATTGATACATGTGGACCAGTATGTACCTCCCGTTTACACGAAGCCGAGGCCAAAGCAACGTGTTGGACACTCCCCGCCAAAATGGAAATTCCATAAAAGATGATTTCCCCCACGGGAAGTCCCCTCAATTACCAGGATCCTCATTTCCGGGGACACGGGTCTCCACGCACGGCAAACACGTGGGCAGTTAACAGTTCGCGAGAGGCTATGTTCAGGACGGAACATAGCATCACGAGAAAAGCCCTCACTTCCAAAGAAGTAACCACAACGAGGGAGAAAAACAAAGGACAAAGTAGGAGACGAGAGGAGGGGAAACAGAAAGAAGATTAAAGTTCGCTGGGGTACCTCGGGATTGCGACACCCGTGTTTACCTAAAGTAGGTAAACCCCCTGAGGGGGATTTCCTAGCGGAACCATAAACCGCACAACCATAATCGAGTTTCGAGCGAATGAGTGCACGATAAACCTTCAAAAGGGATTGTCTATCTGCACCCCAGGAAGTACTAGAAAGAACTTTTAAAATATTCAAAGACTTTTCACATCTTTTTCGTAAGTCCATAATATGCGGTAAAAACGAAAGTTTACGGTCAAACGTTATACCCAAGAATTTTACTTGGCTCAGAACACTTATAAGGTTCCCTCCGATATAAATTTCGGGATCTGGTGGGAGCCCATGCTTTCTGGTAAAGTGAACGCAAGAGGTTTTGGTATTGGAAATAGTGAAGCCGTTCTCGTTGGACCAGTTAATTATTTTGTTGACTGCAGCTTGGAGTTGTCTGACAACGAAACGCATATCCGCACCTTCACAGCAGATATGAAGGTCGTCAACATAAAGATTTCCTTTTACACAAGAAGGAATTACTTTTAAAATACCATTAATGGCGACATTAAAAAGTGTGACACTGAGGACACTACCTTGTGGCACGCCCTCCTCCTGAATAAAAGGATCTGAAAAAACATTTCCAATTCGGACCTGAAACTCCCGCAGATGTAAAAAGTTTTTGATAAAAATTGGCAGGTTACCCCTTAAGTCAAAATTGTAAAGGTTACGCAATATGCCGTACCTCCACGTACGGTCATATGCCTTCTCAATATCAATAAAAATAGAAACAAGATGGTGTCTTTTAACAAAAGCGTTGCGAATTTTGCTCTCTAAGTCAACAATATTATCTATTGTGGATCTGCCACGGCGAAACCCACTTTGAAAGGGAGACAATAGGCGATTACTTTCGAGATAGAAAACCAGACGAGCATTTACCATTTTTTCTAAGATCTTGCACAAGCAGTTAGTGAGAGCGATGGGACGGTAGTTTAGTGGGTTTTTAGGATCTTTGTTAGGTTTCAAGATAGGAATGATGGTGGCCGTTCTCCAGGAAGAAGGAAAGATTTGTTCTTGCCAAATTCTATTGTATAAGTGAAGCAGGTTATTTAGAGAATCTGGAGAGAGGTTTTTAAGCATCACGTAAGAAATATGGTCAGGGCCGGTAGCTGAATTGTGGGTGTTATGCAAAGCTTCATTTAATTCATATGAGGTGAAAGTGCTATTATAAGGTAACTGATTTTTCGTTTTAAAATTTATAGGTCTTCTCTCGGCAGTTAATTTGATTTTATTGAAGGGAGACTGGTAACTATTGCCTGAACAAATATCACTAAAGACTGATCCTATTGTTTTTTGCAATGTCATTTAAGGAAGAAATCGTGTTATTTTTATACTGGAGAATATTTATTTGGTGATTAGGGAAATGTCCTGAGGCACGTTTGACCTTATCCCACAATTGCTTACTGCTAACAGTGGCAGAAATGCTGCTTACGTATTTCTTCCATGATTCCCTTTGGCTCTGACGTAAAGTACGCCTAAAAGCAGCTCTAAATTTTTTATAGTTGGAAAGATTTTCGGATGTTGGATACCTTTTAAAAATATTCCAGGCTTTCCTCTGGTTTTTTAAAGCAATGCGGCAGTCATCGTTCCACCAAGGTTTACTTTGCTTTCGGGAGTGACCGGAAGATTTTGGAATGGATTTTTCGGCAGCAGCTATAATTGTTTCGGTCACATTTTGAACTGCCTCATCAATTGAATATTTCTCCACCATATCTCTTGAGATAACGGCCAGATTCTGGAAATTTCCCCAGTTTGCTTTTTCAATAATGTATCGAGGTATACCAGGATTAGGAGTGGCGCAGAAAGCAGGAGTGAGAATTATTGGGAAATGATCACTATTGCGTAAATCGGAATCGACAGTAAAGTTAAACAAAGGGAGAAGTTGAGGAGAGCAGATTGCAAGATCAAGGACATGATACGTTTTGGAGGGAAAATGGAAGTAGGTAGCCTGGTTGCTATTGAATATGCAGAGATTATGGTCTGAAAGCAATTGCTCGATTTGTTTACCTCGTCGGTTAAGATCAGAGTTGCCCCACAGAGTGCTATGGCCATTAAAGTCTCCAATAATTATGAAGGGTTTGGGAAGCTCTTTTATTAGATTATTGAGAGATGTCTGTGAAATACGACTATTAGGGGGTAGTTAGATGCTGCAAACTGTAATAAGGGCGTGGGTATGGATTCTGACTGCAACTGCTTGAAGATCCGTTTGAAGAGTAATCTGAGTGGACGGGTAGTCATGGGACACAAAAAGGGCCACGCCACCGGAAGCCCTGCCACCAATGACATGATCCTTTCTATATGTGGAAAAACGCCGAATTTTAGCGATTTTGCTCTCATCGAGAAAAGTTTCCTGGAGTGCAATACAGGCTGGGTGGAATTTATTTACTAGGTCTCTAAGGTCAGACACGTGGGTTTTGAATCCGTGACAGTTCCATGAAACAAGAGCCATTATGAACTATAAAGGAAAGATTAAAAAACGGGGCCTAAGGGACGGAGGTAGGAGAATCCGTCTCAGATCCAGATGATGATTCAGCTGACATATCCTCGGGGGAAACATACATTTTGATGGGCTCATCATCGAAAACTACTTCACTTTTACTTTTATCATTTTTTAAAAAATCAGTATGTTTCATTTTCGTCTTTATTTTTATTGCGGGAGGTGGAAGCTTCTGGCGCAGTGGATGGTTTGGTGGTATAGGTTTTAATCGCCTTTTTGCATTTTGTTTATTGCTTTTAGTAATTTTACTTGCGGAATTTGAGTCTTTTTTTTATAGTAGGAGAGTTTGTATTTTTTTGCGGAGATACTTGTTTTGTGATGCTCGGGCTAGTGGTAAGTGTTGTAGCTTTGTTTTCTTTTTCGATTCTATTGAGAATAGAGGATTGAGAAAATTCGGTTTGTACGGCGATGGATTTAACGGTCTTTGGATTTAAAGCTGCTGAATATGAAATACCAGGTTTAGGTGTACGAGATAGAATCAATTTACGGGCCTCGGGATAAGATATATTATTTTTTATTTTCAAACTTTGGATTTCTTTCTCCATCTGCCAAGAAGGGCAAGAGCGGGAGAAAGATGGATGTGCTCCTTTGCAGTTTACGCACAACGGGGGCTTTTGACAATTCTCACAATCGTGACCGACTTCTGCACAACGGGCGCAGGCAACAGCCCCACGACATGATAACTTTGAATGGCCAAACCGCTGGCACTGGAAACAGCGTAATGGATTTGGGATATAAGGGCGTACTGGACAACGGAGGTAAGCTGCAGTAATATATGGCGGAAGATTTGGGCTATTGAATGTCAGTATTATGTGTTTAGTTTTTATTGTATCCCCACCACGACGAAGCGTGATGCGTCTTACATGAGTTACACCTTGATCCTTGAGATTCTCTAAAATTTCCTCCTCAGACGTAGTGTAAAGTTCCGGTTCAGATATTACGCCTTTTGAATAATTCAAACTATTGTGAGGTAAAACTATAACTGAAAATAAGCCTAAAGTAGAAAGGGATCCGAGAATTTGAGCCTGAGATGAATTTGAAACTTTTATTAAAAGATCTCCTGAATTAAGTTTTTTAACGGATTCTACATCACCAACAGCAGATTTTATGGTTTTGTGTATGACGAAAGGTGATACTAGCTTGAAACTGTCATTTGATAATTTTTTTACAATAAAGAAACGTGTGTTTTTATTTATTACATTGACACATTGTTACATTGACACATTGTTGCTCTCCTTGAGAGTATTGAGGGGCAAAAATTCGGACATTCACAAACGGCCTGTCGCGGATCTTTGACTTGTGCACGTTGCTCTGAAGCTGGTCACAGTAGCGAAGGATGTACTGCTCAAAGTAAATGCATTAATTGCAAAGGCGACCATCCGTCATACTCACGATCATGCCCTAACTGGTTCATAGAAAAAGAAATCCAAACTATAAAAATAAAACAAAACATCTCGTATCCCGAAGCCCGCAAAATAGTGAAATCTAAAACCCCCAAACCTGGACTATCTTATTCTGCTGCCACCAAATCTACTAAATCCGTAGCCACCCAAACTGATTTACCTGTTAAAGCTATCACTCTTCCCATATCCTCACAACCAAAAAAGAATAAACGCGCTGTCTCGCTACAAGTCTCTGAAACTGCTGTGCAGGATTCTTTTCGAAAAGAAAAAAGTACCATTAAAAAAGGAACCGAAAATAGACCTCACATTCCCAAAGAATCAGCTTTTAACCGGAAACAAACTCGCTTAAAACATAAAAATATACCTCCCCAGCCATATGTCGACGACTCAATTCTAACTTTAAATCCATCAGACTCGGAAGTCTCGGATGAGTCTATGGACCAGTCAGACGCCGACTCTCCCAATCATTCTAATGGGACTACTCACCAATTGTCTAAAACCTCTAATCCATTTTGATCATGGCCCTGCTACTTTCATGGAATTGCCACGGTTTTCTTAATAAAATTGACGATCTGAAAATCTTAATTCATGATCATAATCCCGCTTGCTTTGCTCTTCAAGAAACTTTTTTACATTCTCATATTAAAACTCCAAAAATTCGTAACTACACCATTTTAAGAACCGATTTTGAACTCGGCAATAAAGCTTCTGGTGGTGTTTCACTTGTAATATCGAACAGCATTCCTTTTCAGACTCTGAATCTTAATACTAATCTTCAAGCTGTTGCCGCACGTGTCCGTCTTAAATGCCTCACTACTGTTTGCAGTCTGTATTTACCCCCAAACGAACCAATCAATTTACTTCAACTCAGAAATTTAATAAACCAACTTCCATCTCCCATAATCCTTCTCGGTGACTTTAACGCCCATAGCCCTCTCTGGGGTGGTCCTGAGACCAATAATAGAGGTCAAATAATTGAATCACTTGTATCCGATCTTTCCTTATGTATTCTCAACAACGGGGATAATACTTATTTCCACAAACCCACCAAAAGTTTCCACGCCATAGACCTTGCAATCTGTTCTCCCTCAGTTTATTCTTTATACTCATTTTTCGTTTCAAATGATCTCCACAATAGTGACCATTTTCCGATATTTCTGTCTCCGCTCTACAAACACTCTAATAATAGCTCTCAACAAATTCGGTACATAGAAAGAAAAGCAGACTGGCCTTCATTCATGTATCTTTCTGTTATCACTCCTGACACTATCACCGGAACTATAGACGAAGCGGTCGACAAGGTAACCTCCACTATCATCAAAGCGGCGGACGCTACGATACCAAAATCTTGCTCATCAATGCGAAAAAATAAAAAACCGTGGTGGAATTCTGATTGCCTTTATGCCAAAAAACAGCAGCAGAAGGCATGGAGTATCTTTCGGAGATACCCCACTACTGAAAACCTAATCTTTTTTAATAAGGCCAAAGCTATAGCCAGAAAAGTTAGACGCCGCTCTCAGAGAGAATCTTGGACAAAATATGTATCCAGCATAACAACATCTACGTCTAGTAAAGAACTATGGTTAAAAGCTAAAAGAGCAATGGGCATTTACCCTAATAATTCAGTCTCCTGTCTTTCTTTTAATGGAGAAATCATTTCTAGTGTTAAAGATATAACTAACACAATAGGTGAAACCTTTGCCTCTGCCTCAAGTAAAAACTCCTATTCAAAAGATTTCCAATCATACAAGACGTTGTCCGAAAAAATAAGCTTAAACTTCAATACATCTGCAAACTTGCCATACAATATCGCGTTTAATATTCAGGAATTACTCTTCTGTTTAAGTCAATCTAAAAATACTTCTCCTGGCCCTGATGCCATTTCCTTTAGCATGATAAAACACCTGTCTCTCAGTTCGCTTACTAACCTTCTGCATCTATATAATAGAATCTGGTTGGAAAATACGTTTCCAATTTCTTGGACTCGAGCAATAGTCATCCCCATCACCAAACCTGGAAAAGATCCCACTAATCCGTGCAACTATCGTCCCATTGCTCTTACTAGCTGCCTTGGTAAACTTCTAGAAAAAATGGTGAATAGGCGCCTGGTATTCATTTTAGAAAAGGAACATCATATTCATCCATTTCAGAGTGGATTCAGGAAAAACAGATCAACGCTTGATAATATCATATACCTCGAAACTCAAATCCGTAATGGGTTTTTGAGACGGAACCATCTAATATCAATTTTTTTTGACATCGAGAAAGCATATGACCACTGTTGGAGGTATGGGATTCTTCGTGATCTGCATCGTTTGGGTTTTCGTGGCAACTTGCCAAATTTTATTAAGAACTTCCTATCTTATCGTAAGTTTAAAGTCCGCATGAACGGCTCGCTTTCTAACAGCTTTATTCAAGAAGAGGGCGTACCTCAAGGGTCTGTCTTAAGTGTCACTCTTTTCTCTATAAAGGTGAACGATATTTTAAATCAAATTCCATCTAGCGTGAATGCCTCTTTATACGTTGACGACCTGCAAATCTCTGCACAAGGAAAAGACATTCGTTTTATTGAACGGCAACTACAAACCTCGATTAACCGAATTGTTAAGTGGTGCGACATAAACGGTTTTAAAATTTCTGGAGAGAAGACCACCTGTGTTCATTTTAGCCGTAAACGTGGACTCCATCCGGACCCTGAGCTATTCTTAGGATCTTTTAAAATCGACGTTCACGATTGTGTAAAATTTTTAGGTGTTCATTTTGACAAAAAACTTACGTTTGCTAACCACATTTCTTATCTCCGCACAAAATGTGAAAAGAGCCTAAACCTTTTAAAAGTATTATCTAATACTTCATGGGGTGCCGACCGTGATGCCATGCTTCGAATATACCGTGCTGTCATCCGGTCAAGAATTGATTATGCTTGCTGCGTTTATGGCTCTGCCCGCGCATCTGTTTTAAGAAAACTTGACACGGTGCATCATTCCGCTCTTCGGATCTGCTCCGGTGCTTTTAAAACTTCACCCATTCAAAGTCTTTATATAACATGTCATGAACCATCTCTTCATCATATACGCCATAATATATCTGTTAATATTTATTTTCGTATCATTTCCCACCAGTCACACCCATTGAGAAAGTTATTTTTAGATAACCATCTGGATCGTTTTTATTTTAATCGCCCAAACTCCATTCCTTCATTTGGTGTTAGAATTCGGAAAAGTCTCAAAGATACTGAGCTGGCTAACATTGATATTTCACCTCGTCTCTTATTTGAAACGCCACCGTGGGAGAATTATAATATTCAATATCTGCAACCATTTAAGGGCTTTATAAAAGAAAACACGGATCCGTACATTTACCAACAATTTTTCCATTCCCTTAAAGCTCAATATCCGAACTATGAGGCTATTTACACTGATGGCTCAAAATCTCAAGATCATGCAGGTTTTGCCTATTGTAGCGACTCAGCCGCTTTCAGCTACAGACTTCATCCTTTCTGTTCCATTTATACGGCCGAAGTTATTGCCATATATGAAGCTGTAAAGTATGTTTCTTGCAGCAACAAAAGATGTGTTATTATCTACTCGGATTCAATGAGTGTCCTTGAAAGCCTCAAAACCGACTTGAGTACTCACAATTATGCTTCTCTAGTAATCCAATTGCACAAAAAACTTTCTCGTCGTGGATTTCACATACTTTTTTGTTGGGTTCCAAGTCACGTTGGTATTTGCGGCAATGAAATAGCTGACGATTTAGCGAGACAGGCAACTACATTTTATACCGGTCCTCTGCCATATAGTGATATTAAAAAAGCAGTATCTCGAATCACCAATGTAAACTGGAATGCTGAATGGAACACTGAAACACGAAATAAATTATACTCCATTCGGTCATCTATCTCTATTTGGCCACCTCTCAGAAATCGAAAAATGGATGTCATACTAACTCGTCTTCGCATTGGTCATAGTAGAGTCACTCATAAACATTTGCTATGTGCTGAGCCTACTCCACAATGTTCCATTTGTCATACTGATCTTACTATTCATCATATTTTAACATCATGTACTAATTTAAAACGCTTTTATTATATATATTTTAAAACTTTTCATCCTAATTTGAATGAACTTTTGGGCGAGACTCCTCATCCCAAATTATTTGATTTTCTGTATCGCACTGGTGTCTTAAATCTCATCTAAATATTTTAACATTTTAATGTGAGTCTTTACCTCGTTTTTCGCTATACCTTTTCTTAAAATTTTAGTATTAATTTCCCTTACTTTTAAATTATACAACTTTGTTTAATTATGTGCTCTTTTGTTTGGCGCAGCTTATCCAAACTTGGATCTTGCGCCAGTAAACCGCAACCAACCAACCAACCAACCTTGAATCCGTGACAGTTCCATGAAACAAGAGCCATTATGAACTATAAAGAAAAAATTAAAAAACGGGGCCTAAGGGACGGAGGTAGGAGAATCCGTCTCAGATCCAGATGATGATTCAGCTGACATATCCTCGGGGGAAAACATACATTTTGATGGCTCATCATCGAAACCTACTTCACTTTTACTTTTATCATTTTTTAAAAAATCAGTATGTTTCATTTTCGTCTTTATTTTTATTGCAGGAGGTGGAAGCTTCTGGCGAAGTGGATGGTTTGGTGGTATAGGTTTTAATCGCCTTTTGACATTTTGTTTATTGCTTTTAGTAATTTTACTTGCGGAATTTGAGTCTTTTTTTATAGTAGGAGAGTTAGTATTTTTTTGCGGGGATACTTGTTTTGTGATGCTCGGCTAGTGGTAAGTGTTGTAGCTTTGTTTTCTTTTTCGATTCTATTGAGAATAGAGGATTGAGAAAATTCGGTTTGTACGGCGATGGATTTAACGGTCTTTGGATTTAAAGCTGCTGAATATGAAATACCAGGTTTAGGTGTACGAGATAGAATCAATTTACGGGCCTCGGGATAAGATATATTATTTTTTATTTTCAAACTTTGGATTTCTTTCTCCATCTGCCAAGAAGGGCAAGAGCGGGAGAAAGATGGATGTGCTCCTTTGCAGTTTACGCACAACGGGGGCTTTTGACAATTCTCACAATCGTGACCGACTTCTGCACAACGGGCGCAGGCAACAGCCCCACGACATGATAACTTTGAATGGCCAAACCGCTGGCACTGGAAACAGCGTAATGGATTTGGGATATAAGGGCGTACTGGACAACGGAGGTAAGCTGCAGTAATATATGGCGGAAGATTTGGGCTATTGAAGGTAAGTATTATGTGTTTAGTTTTTATTGTATCCCCACCACGACGAAGCGTGATGCGTCTTACATGAGTTACACCTTGATCCTTGAGATTCTCTAAAATTTCCTCCTCAGACGTAGTGTAAAGTTCGGGTTCAGATATTACGCCTTTTGAAAAATTCAAACTATTGTGAGGTAAAACTATAACTGAAAATAAGCCTAAAGTAGAAAGGGATCCGAGAATTTGAGCCTGAGATGAATTTGAAACTTTTATTAAAAGATCTCCTGAATTAAGTTTTTTAACGGATTCTACATCACCAACAGCAGATTTTATGGTTTTGTGTATGACGAAAGGTGATACTAGCTTGAAACTGTCATTTGATAATTTTTTTACAATAAAGAAACGCGTGTTTTTATTTATCACATTGACACATTGTTGCTCTCCTTGAGAGTATTGAGGGGGGGGGGGAAAGGAAGCCATGATATAAAAAAGGAAAGTTCGGACCCCGGCGGCACCACCCACCATGGAGCCCAACAAGGGGATGCAGAAACCTGCACCAGTGCTAGCCGGGATCTATACGATCACAGGTACTTCTGAAGCTGCTACCACCCTTAACGCAACAGTCCAGAGAGTACACCGATCACTTAGTCCAAGCCGAAAGTCGACCAGCCGATTGATACATGTGGACCAGTATGTACCTCCCGTTTACACGAAGCCGAGGCCAAAGCAACGTGTTGGAAACTCCCCGCCAAAATGGAAATTCCATAAATATGATTTCCCCCACGGGGAATCCCCTCAATTACCAGGATCCTCATTTCCATGGACACGGGTCTCCACGCACGGCAAACACGTGGGCAGTTAACAGTTCGCGAGAGGCTATGTACAGAACGGAACATAGCATCACGACAAAAGCCCTCACTTCCGAAGAAGCAACCACAACGAGGGAAAAGGAAAGGATAAAGTAGGACATAAGAGGAGGGGAAAACGGGAAAAGAGATTAAAGTTCGCTGGGGCACCTCGGGATTGCGACACCCGTGTTTACCTAAAGTAGGTAAAACCCCCTGAGGGGCCCTACGCGACCAGAAAAAATGCCTACCGAGCAAAGAGAGATAGCCAGCAGAAATATACTTACCAGGGAAAATCCCCGCCAGGCAAGCTCCACAGCACCGGAACACTTCACGCCTTAAGGTTCGAAACAAAGGAGATGAACTGGAAGCGAGCAAAAAAATTCTGTGAAAAATTAATGTTCGATGATAAAAAACCATCTAGCAGTAGTAAATCACAGGCAAAGTATACAAGCAACCAGCACTACACTTTGATCTTAGCCAAAAGGCCGAGAAGCGATAACCTCCAAAAAGTTCAAATGGTACGGACCGATTTAAGACAATCAGGTACAGTGCACCAATAGTCACATCATTTACCATCAGAGAAAAGAAATAATAAAATAAAAAAATCAGGTACAGTGCACCAATAGTCACATCATTTACCATCAAGAGAAAAGAAATAATAAAATAATAAAAGAAAAAGTGATGAAAGGAAAACGATAAAAATTAAAGATTCGAAAGCAAAAATATGAATAAAAAACTTCATCTTAATGAAGAATTGTAGCAAATAACAAAAAAAAAAAAAAACCCGAGAGAGTGGGTAGAGGGAGAGGGAGAGTTGGTGCAGACTGGTGATTAGTTCGTTTGGTTGTGACTGTTGTTATCTTCATTGATTTGGTTGTTGTTTTGGCTCTGATTTCTCGCAGCATTGACAAGGTTACTGACGGCTAAAGCGTGTCGATCACTTCTCGAGCTTGGAGCTTGTCGGATGCCTGTGAGATGCTCGATATACATATCACGGGAGGCTCTGATTACGTCGGAGACGGCAAGCTTGCGAAAGAGCCTTGCATACTTCCGGGAGCAGATACGGGAAAGGACACGATCATTTGCTCTGTCCCACGATCCAAGAGAACCAACTACAATTGCTTCGACTGCGACAGATTTATATCGCGATCGTAGCGAGTTGGCAAGTTCCGCATATTTAGCGACTTTAGCTTCCCGGGCTTCAGAGAAGGCATTTGGTCCATTTTCGAAGGTGATGGTGACGTCGATAATTATAGCGTGCCCATCTTTCTCAATGAGTAAGTCAGGTCGAAGAGATGAACCAGCAACAGTTTGGTTTTCACGCACTATTTTCCATCGTCGTTTGGCAGCTTCTTTGACCCGTCCGACGATCAAATTATGTCGTCTGGTGCCAAGGGGCAACATTGGACGACAATGGTTGATAACATGCGGCAAAGTTTCTAAAGGTGCATTACAACGACGGCAGCCCTTCTCATTATCAGGAGCGTCCCAGTTATATGCGTTGAGTGGGACAAGACCCAGGCGGGCACGGTGAATGAACCGCCAGTCAGCGAAGCGAACAAAGTCACCAGTGTGAAGAAAGTGGGAGGATGACTTTGAAAGTCCCACGCAGGCAGCAGTTTTCCCCTGGTGATTGTAGGATTTTAGTTTGTTGTACCTAGCACGACGGATGGAAGCGCGTAGGAGTTTAAATACAGATCTTCGTTTTAGGATGGTGGTACCGTTGATCGAGATGTTGAAGGATCTGTCAGGCTGGATTGACCAAGTGATTCCGAGTCGCGTGGAAGCCATTCGTGCTTTCGTCCATATCGACGAAATTGGGTTGGCGGTGCACGGATAGGTTTTGCCGCTTAGGAAGGAGGCAATCTCAGTAGGGTCGTCAGTTCCTCCGGAACAGGATGCAACAAGTGAGCTCAAGTCATCCCAAGCAAGCTCGCACACAACTTGGTCAGGGGAGGAAAGGAGCTTAAATGCTCCGTCGACGAGCGCGATGTCTGAGTCTTCCGCCGCAACAGGAATTCCAAGTAAGGAACACTGGCTATCCCCGTAAAGGTAGTCGTTAGTTGCCCAAGATGGTAAATTGAGTGTCTTCTTAATTCTGGGTCGCATTCTGTCGTCGACAGACTTCCAGATAGTTTTTCCCTTTTGGAAGGTGCGCTGCGAATAGTGCAGTGACGGGAAGAAGAAGGATTTTAGGGCGTCGATCCTTTGCCAGAGCTCAAGGAAAGACTTCAATATTTTTTCTCCCGCACTGCAAATTTCATCGATGTTATTTGGGTCATCGATAAGTGAGTATCCAATAGGTTTTCCGAGGAAGTCGGCAGCGTCACCATTGCGAAGAACAGGTACAGAAGTACCGTTGATGTTAAATACCGTCGGTTTGCAACCGGTGGGGTGATGTCCGAGGTGCATAGAATAGCACTTTTTTGGATTGATGTTGAGGCTCAGTAGCTGACATACAGAAGCAGCTTTGTTGGTGAGAGTCTGCAGCTCGACAGGAGAGGGCGCGATAAGCATGATATCATCGGCATATGCGAGAATATTAGTCCCGCTCTCGAACCTCAAAGTACGAAGTAGGGGGTCAACTGCCAGGTTGAACAGCAGACCACTCAGCGAGCATCCTTGTTTAACACCGGCATGGAGGCGGACGGGTTCGGAAAGTCCGTCTTTATGTATCAAGCAAGTGGAGGATCCAGAGTATAGGGAAAGGATTATGTTGGCAAAATTGTCGCCAGCACCAGCAGACCTAAGGGCTTCGATGATGGCAGGATGTGAAACAGAGCCAAATGCGTTAGAGAGATCGAGCGACATCAGGCACACATCTTTTCCCGACTTACGGGCATCCTGGATATTCTTCTGGAGAACAAAGTTATTCTCAAAACACCCGTCGTACGGGAGGAAGCCCTTTTGAGCAGGTGAAAGGATGGAAAACGTTTCAAGCCATGACGAGAATCGTCGGGCAAGGCACCCGCAGAACAGCTTAGAGATGGTGGAGCCGAGGGTGATGGGGCGCCAGTCCGAAGGAGAGGGCCCGCCACCCTTCATGGGGATGAAAATGGTTTTTGACAATTTCCAATCAGCCGGGATAGATTTGGCTTTAAGACAGATGTTGAAAATCACTGAAAGGCACTTGGCTTCGGGGTCAACCGACTTCCAATGGGCGTAGGTAAGACGGTCGAGGCCGGGGGAAGTATTTTCGGCAGATTTTAGTTTTCTCCAGACTTCCTCAGGGGAGAATGGGTGAAGATCTACTTCATCAGTAGCAGGCTTAGGGTGATGGTATAGTTGTAGTTCAGGTTGAGGGACGTCAGCGGAGAAGAAAGCCTGGGCAAGTTCGTCGGCGCTGATTTCACAAGATGGTGAGTTGTCGTTTAATATTGTTCGGATGGCACGGCGCCTATTCCTCTTGTAGAGTTTTTGAATAAATTGAGGGTTATTGGCGTTGTCGTTAGGAAGCTTGATAGGTTTAGATGTTTTTGTAGGCATGTTCACAAACTTCTGAGCGAACTCAATATATTCGCAAAGTAGGTCATTAAACACCTTCCAGTCGGGAGAGCTATGAGAGAGTAGTTGTCTGAACTTAGTAGTGAATTCAGCCGAAGGTGAAGGTGCATCTGGATCCTCAGGGTGAGGATTAGCAGTAGTTTGATCGTCATCGATGATAGGATCGATGTCGTTTGGATCATTACCCGGAGGCAGTTCTTCATCATTGTCACTGTGAGGTGAGCTGGTCGTCGAGTAATCCGCAGTGGAGGCGATAGCAAAATTATCATCCTGAATTGGATGATGTGAGAGTAACACCACACGGGGATTGCTGTTTGCGGAAGATTGCGAGTCATCATTAACATTGTTTATAGTCACATGGACAGATTGAGAGTCCGTGTTCACAGACGTGCCGGCGCTTCCAGACCCACGAGAGCGAATTTCATCTCTTTTATGTACCCGAGCATGATTCTGCAGAGCTTTAGAGGAGGGTGCGGAGAAGTTGCACCATCTGCAAGTGAAAGGCAAGGGGTTTGTCATATCAGAGCCAGGGGCGAAGAGGCGAATATTTGCAAGGCAAGGATGCGTTGACACTTTTACTGGGAGCTCCTCGGAACAAAACGCGCACCAGCGCTTGACAGTCAGTCTCGACAGTCTGTGTGAGGCAGTCAGATGACGAATAATGGATCGTTTTATAGTAGTCCATTGGTTGCCAACGAAGGTAGAGTAGCAGCGATCCATAGGGCAAGTGAGAGTACCGGTGATGGGAAAGGTGAAGTTAAGGGTGTCACCAATGATAATAACATCACCAGGAGAGGGACGATTGATTAACTGTGAGTGACTTTGGAGAGGCACTTGAGGCAGATTGTTCAGCAGCTATATCTGGACGCAACGGCTGTCGAGGGGTGACGAAGTCATCATGAGAGTCGTTGATCACGGGTGTACTTGGTGGTGAACCGCTGTTAGAGATTGGACTCTCTGAAAGGGAGATGGCAGGAGAAGACAACCTGGTCTCGGTACCCTGAGTGGCAGGCGGTGAATTAGGCTCTGATGATGAAGCACTCATGGGCGAGATAAGCCCGTCATTGAGGTAGGCAGTTGACAGATTTCCAAACGAGGCAGAGAAAACAGGTAAGGAGGAGGAGGGCGAGTCTCCGGGAATCAAACTGTTACCAGACGGGAAAAATTCGTTTGAGATAATGGATGAATCAGGATGATGATGAACTAGGTGAGCTCAGAGCTGGAGGATGAAGTGGAAGATTGTCCGTGACATCGGGGATGACATCAGTAGGTTCAGTGGGACCAGAGACGCAGCCGACGATTGTAGGACGTGATTCCTCATTAGTGGAGGGTAGGCATTCGGACGAGTCATTGTCAGTATTTTCAGAACAGTGCTCATGGTTGAGATGGCCATTTAATGCACGTTCACTTGGACAGGGATGTCCAAGGTGCAGGTGGGGCACCGATAGCAAGCATTCATGAGGTCGGTGGGTCTGACGTCGTAAAACCTCAGCGTCGTGAAGCACTTGTGATGGTGAGGGTTAGGGTCGCAACTTTTTCTGCAAAGCTTACACCATCTTGTGACAGTAGTGATTTTGATGCCGTGCTTTAAAAAAACACTCCCCCGTCAATGTATCGTCTGTTTCCAATGAAACAAATACTGTTTTTCGTTTTTTTCTGATCAAATGTGATGATGGAAATTTTCATAACATGTCTCCATTTTTAATCCATAAAGTCATTCTGTCTACTGTAGGAGAAGTGCGAAACGTAAAAAAACTGCAATCCGGTGATCTTCTTGTGGAGGTTACTAATAACACCCAAGCCATCAATATCAGTAAATTAAAAACAATAGGCAATAGAACCGTTTCCGTTAACATCCATAAAAGTTTAAATCAATCCCGAGGCGTCATATCTGAACCTGACCTACAAAACATCTCTGAATCAGAAATACTTGAAAACCTGAAATCACAAAATGTCGTTGCTGTCCGCCGTATAATTATTAAAAGAGACAATAGAACAATTAACACTAAGCATATTATCCTGACGTTCGAACAACCAAAACTCCCGACTTCCATCAAAGCTGGATTCTTAAACTGCCACGTAAGACCCTACATCCCAAACCCTTTGCGATGCTTCAAATGCCAAAGATTTGGACATTCGCAGACGTCCTGTCGTGGATCTTTGACTTGTGCGCGTTGCTCCGAAGCAGGTCACAGTAGCGAAGGATGTACTTCACAAAGTAAATGCATTAATTGCAAAGGCGACCATCCGTCATACTCAAGATCATGCCCGAACTGGTTAATAGAAAAAGAAATCCAAACCATAAAAATAAAACAAAACATCTCGTATCCCGAAGCCCGCAAAATAGTGAAATCTAAAACCCCCAAACCTGGACTCTCTTACTCTGCCGCCACCAAATCTACTAAATCCATAGCCACCCAAACTGATTTACCTGTTAAAGCTATCACTCTTCCCATATCCTCACAACCAAAAAAGAATAAACGTCCTGTCTCGATACAAGTCTCAGAAACTGTTGTTCAGGATACTTTTCGGAAACAAAAAACTATAAATAAAAAAGGAACTGAAAATAGACCTCATATTCCCAAAGAATCTGCTTTTAACAGGAAACAAACTCGTTTAAAACAAAAAAATATTCCTCCCCAGCCGTATGTCGATGACTCTATTCTAACGTTAAGTCCTTCAGACTCTGGAAGTATCTGATGAGTCTATGGATCAATCAGACACTGACACTCCCAATCATTCTAATGGGGCTAATCAACCATTGTCTAATGCTTCAACACCCTTATAATCATGGCCCTGCTGCTTTCATGGAATTGCCACGGTTTTCTTAACAAAATCGACGATCTGCACATCATAATTCATGATCATAATCCCGCCTGCTTTGCCCTGCAAGAAACGTTTTTACATTCACAAAATAAAGCCCCCAAAATCCGAAACTATTCTATTTTAAGAAAGGATCACGAATCTGGAAATAAAGCCTCTGGAGGTGTTTGCACTAATTATATCTAACAGCATTCCTTTTCAGTCTCTGAATCTAAATACAAATCTTCAAGCAGTTGCCGCACGTGTCCGTCTTAAATCCCTCACTACTGTTTGCAGTCTATATTTACCCCCCAATGAACCAATCAATCTACATCAGCTCACAAATTTAATAAACCAACTTCCTCCTCCGATAATCCTGCTCGGTGACTTCAACGCCCACAGTCCTCTTTGGGGTGGTCCCGAGGTCAATAATAGAGGTCAACTAATCGAATCATTCATATCCGATCTTTCTCTGTGTATTCTAAACAATGGGGATAACACCTACTTTCATAAACCTACTAAAAGTTTCCACGCCATAGACCTTGCAATCTGTTCTCCATCTGTCTATCCTTTATACTCATTTTTCGTTTCAAGTGACCTTCACAATAGCGACCACTTTCCGATATTTCTATCTCCGCTCTACCATAATTCGCAATATATACCTCAACACATTCGGTACATCGAAAGAAGAGCAGACTGGTCTTCTTTCAAATATCTCGCAGTTATCACTCCCGACACTCTAACTGGAACTATAGATGAAGCGGTCAACCAGGTAACCTCCACAATCATCAAAGCGGCGGACGTCACAATACCGAAATCTTCCTGTTCAGTCAGGAAAAATAAAAAAACCGTGGTGGAACTCAGATTGTCTATACGCAAAAAAACAGCAGCAGAAGGCATGGAGTATCTTTCGGAGATACCCCACTACCGAAAACCTGACAATCTTTAATAAGGCTAAAGCTCTTGCCAGGAAAATTAGACGCCATTCTCAAAGGGAGTCTTGGGTGAAATATGTATCAGGTATTACGAACTCAACGTCCAGTAAAGAACTCTGGATAAAAGCTAAAAGAGCAATGGGCATTTATCATAATAATCCAATTTCCTGTTTTTCTCATAATGGACAAATCATTTCAGATATAAAAGATATAACTAACACAATTGGTGAAACCTTTGCCTCAGCCTCCAGCAAACATTCTTATTCGAAAGATTTCCAGTTCTACAAAACAATGTCTGAAAAACAAACCTTAAACTTTACAACTTCATTAAACTTGCCCTACAATAGCCCTTTTAACATCCAGGAATTACTTTTCTGTTTACGTCAGTGTGGAGATACTTCACCAGGTCCTGATGCCGTGTCCTTTAAAATGCTTAAACACCTCTCTCATAAATCTCTTACTACCCTTCTACATCTATATAATAGAATCTGGTTGGAAAATAAATTTCCAATTTCCTGGACTCAAGCAATCGTTATTCCCATTAGCAAACCTGGAAAAGATCCCACTAATCCGTGTAACTACCGCCCAATTGCTCTTACAAGCTGCCTCTGCAAACTCCTTGAGAAAATGGTCAATAGGCGTCTGACATTTATATTAGAAAAGGAACATCATATTCATCCGTTTCAAAGCGGATTTAGGAAAAACAGAACAACTGTAGATAACATCATACATCTTGAAACCCAAATTCGTAATGCCTTTCTAAGACGCAACCACTTAATATCCGTTTTCTTTGATATAGAGAAGGCTTATGATCGAACTTGGAGGCATGGAATTCTTCGCGATCTCCATCGTTTAGGTTTTCGTGGAAACTTGCCAAATTTTATCAAGAACTTCTTGTTTTATCGGCAGTTTAAAGTTCGAATTAACACCACTCTTTCCAACAGCTTTATACAAGAAGAGGGCGTTCCCTCAGGGTTCTGTTCTGAGTGTCACACTTTTCTCTATTAAGGTTAACGACATATTAAATCAAATCCCATCAACCGTAAATGCATGCTTATATGTGGACGACCTGCAAATCTCCGCACAGGGCAAAGATATTCGTTTCATTGAAAGGCAATTACAAACCTCAATTAATCGAATTGTTAAGTGGTGCAATATAAATGGTTTTAAAATATCTGGGGAGAAGACGACTTGCGTGCATTTTTGCCGTAAGCGTGGACTCCATCTGGACCCGGAGCTCTTCTTGGGATCTTTTAAAATTGACGTTCACGATTGTGTAAAATTTTTAGGTATTTATTTTGACAAAAAACTTACGTTTGCTAAACATATTTCATATCTCCGCACAAAATGTGAAAAGAGCCTAAATCTTTTAAAAGTGTTATCTAATACTTCATGGGGCGCCGACCGTGATGTCATGCTTCGAATATATCGTGCTGTCATCCGGTCAAAAATGGATTATGCTTGTTGCGTTTATGGCTCTGCTCGCGCATCTGTTTTATTGACACGGTGCATCATTCCGCTCTTCGGATCTGCTCCGGTGCTTTTAGAACTTCACCCATTCAAAGCCTATATATCACATGTCATGAACCATCACTTCATCACATACGTTATAATATATCGGTTAAAACTTACTTTCGTATCATCTCTCATCAATCACATCCATTGAGAAAAATATTCTTGGATAATAATCTGGATCGTCTTTATTTTAATCGACCACACTCCATTCCTTCATTCGGTTTGAGAATTAGGAGAAGCCTTAAAGATACTCAGCTTGCCAACATTGATATCTCACCTCTTCTTTTATTTCAAGCGCCACCCTGGGAGAACCATAACATTCATTATCTTCAACCATTTAAAGGTTTTTTAAAAGAAAGCACTGACCCGTACATTTACAAACAACTTTTCAGTTCCTTTAAAGCACAATATCCGAACTATGAGGGCATATATACTGACGGCTCTAAATCTCAGGATTATGCTGGTTTTGCCATTTGTACTGACTCTAATGCTTTGAGCTATAGTCTTCATCCTTTGTGTTCCATATTTACGGCCGAAGTCATTGCCATATACGAAGCCTTAAAGTACATTTCATCCAGTAATAAAAGGTTCTTTATAGTTTACTCGGATTTAGTCAGTGTGTTGGAAAGCCTCAAAACTGACTCGAATACTCATAGTTATGTTTCTCTTGTTATCCAGCTGCACAAAAATCTTTCTCGTCGTGGGTTTTATATACTTTTCTGTTGGGTTCCAGGTCACGTCGGTATTTCCGGTAACGAAAAGGCTGATGCTTTGGCGAGACAGGCAACATCATCATATTCTGGTCCTCTGCCTTATAACGATATAAAAAAAAGCTATCTCTCGTATGACATATGGACAGCTGGAATGCAGAGTGGAACACAGAAACTGAAAATAAACTTCACTCCATCAGGTCATCCATCTCATTTTGGTCGCCTCTCAAATGTCGAAAAATGGACGTCATTTTAACACGTCTTCGTATTGGTCATAGCCGAGTCACTCATAAACATTTGCTATGTGCAGAGCCTACTCCGCAATGTTCTATTTGTCATACTCACCTCACTGTCCATCATATTTTAACTTCATGCATTGCTTTAAAACATTTTTATAATATATATTTTAAAACTTTTAATCCTAGTTTGAGTGAACTTTTGGGTGAAACTCCTCATCCCAAACTGTTTGAGTTTCTCTATCGTACTAGTGTTTTAGACCTCATTTAAATGATTTTTAATGTTTTAATGCGAGTCTTTACCTCGTCTTTGCTGTATTTATTTTTATAAATTTTTAGTATTTTCTCCTACATTTAAATTACAATTTTGTTTCAATATGTGCTCTTTTGTTTGGCGCAGCATATCCTAACTTGGATCTTGCGCCAATAAACCATAACCAACCAACCAACCAACCTCTTCAAGTTAGCATTCCTATCAATTCTCCACTTCATCCTTCTTTTCCGCTATTATTTTAAACTTTATTCTTTAATTTTTATTTATTTAATTTAATTAAAAAATATAAAATAAAAAAAAACCCCAAAAATTAAATATTTTATAAAATTGATGTTTGCTTCAGCTTAGAAAATTCTCTAATTATTTTTAAACTTCCTACTTTTTTTAAATTCCTTTAATACTTTATCCACTTGACTATTTTTATATTGCTATCAAGGATCAAATTGTTTTTTCACCTTTATGTAATTTTATAACTTAAAAACTTATTTAACCTCTAATGTAACCGGCAAATCCTAATGCTCACTCTGAATGAATCTAATCATCTTCAGGACGAGGGCTACAGCTTAGAGCTAAGGCGCCCCGAACAAACTACAACTAGAGGCAAAGAGAAATGTAATTTGAAGATTCAGGTAAAGTTTGGTTTTGGTTTGGTTTGGAGTGCTACGGTCTACTTTTTGCAACACGAGGGCTAATGAGACCGGGACCTACTGCTTAACGCCGATTCCGAACGGCTACGAACATCCATGCCATAGTGGGATTCGAACCCACGAACTCCGGATCCGAAGGCCAGCACCCTAACCATTCGGCCATCGTTCGGCAATTCAGGTAAAGCAAATATCTATTAAACTTTCATTAGAAAGTTAAATTCATATGCACACACACCCACCCATAAACACTCTGGTGTGCAAAACTTAAGCAAAGGTGGCTTTTTTTGCTATAACTCCACGAGAAATCATCTGAAAGACATGAAATTCAGAAATGAGAGAAAGTATTATGTACGTAAAGGACGACGAAAGTATAGACGCTGAAATAAGAATACAATACAGTATTGAATGGAACTAAAACAAGCTTTATTGAATGCATATTATCGTGACACATGATTGTCTATCCAAGAGGAAGAACAACAAGCAGATATTCCTTAATATGGGATATGCCCTCCCCTAACTGCAACGGTTGCTTCGCACCGTCTCCGCATACTCAGAATCAACTGGCCCAACATTTCTTGCAATAGAAGTGTCCACTCCTCACTCAGCATCTGTTTGAGTTGTCGAGTGTTCTCCGGAGGATATACGCGTGCTGCAGTGCATCTCCCCAAATCATCCCACACATGTTCGGTGGGATTTAAATCAGAGAAATACACTGACCGATCCATTCGAATATCTTCACTTTCCAGTAGCTCCTTAACAGCAAAAGTCCGATGTGGCCGTTCATTTTAAGCATTACTGTGGCCAGACGCCTTCACAAAGCTTTCTCCCGCCGTCCTGAAAGCTGTCTCTCGTTGAAAGTTGGCCATCGGCTCCACCGTTTACAGTTTTGCAGAGATCACAAAAACTGGACAACTGATCAGTGTAGTCGTGTCCTCTTTACGGATGAGAGTCGGTTCAGTACCAGAAGCGATTCTCAAAACGTTTTGATTTGGAGAGAGTTTGGGACTTGGTTTTATCCTAAACTTTAAAATTTCGGTGAACATTTGGGGTTTGGTTTGTTTTGAACTTGGAGCTTTATGGTCTACTGTTTTACTCACGAGGGCTAATGAAACCGGGACCTACTTCTTAAAGCCACTTCCAAAACGACTACGAACATCCCAGTCAGCGGGATACAAACTCCAGCCCCGAAAAGCAGCATTCAGCCATCTTTCGTCTGCACATTTGGGGACACTCTGGTATTTATCGTATCTGATCTAACGATACTCATTCGAATGACAATAAAATTGTCCCTAAATTCTGACATAAGTGACCACCCTCGAATTGTTGGAACTATTGCCTCTATTTGGGAAATGAAATAAATTGTTTTGAGGCAGCTTTGGGTACAATTTGAGCCACTTTTGGTACTAATCAAACGCCAAAAATGGTTGTGTAAATCTGATCTAATGGTGTTATTTTGAATGATACTAAAATTGTTCCAAAATGGGGGAGGGGTCATATTCATTTGTAACTGTAACTTTTTATGTTAACTGTAATATATATGTAACTGTTTGGAACGAGATCTTTTGAGTATGTGTTGTTCTATGAATAAAAAGTTGAATGGAATATGAATCGGCTTGTGGTTTTAAGAAACAGAATCGTTTTAAAGATAGGGTTTATTTCTGAGAGCCTTTTCCCCGAAGCCATCCTTGAATTACTTCCAGAGGTAGATTTCGAAGCGGAATTTGAAGTTGTTGCAGATTTTTGTTGAAAATACTTTTAAATAAACTCTATTCCTGACATAGGGGTCGCTGCATCTACCCGATGCTTAACGGTTGTCAGTGTTTGAACAAGCAAGCAATAAATCGCACGGATAATATAAAAACAACTTTAATTCAACTCAAAAAACATAACATTTACACTACTGCTCTTTTATAGCATCTACCATGTTACGTGCATTCACTTCATTTTACCACGTAACATAATATAAAATCAAATGAATGAATCAAGTCATAAAATATAAATTCAGGTTAAAATATAAAATATAAATTAAGGAGGCGAAAACTGAAGTTCATGATGAAAAAGGATGGAGGAATTCAGTGACAATATACAACAGCTCAAGTCCCCAAAAATGAAAGATTTTACACTGACGCGAAAGCCGCAACAATTTTCGTGATAAATCCATTCGAATGGAAACTAAGGCTAAACGGATTTTCAACAATCTTCAACATACTGTAAGTACAATTTTGCATTCAAATATCAGCAAGTCTAACATAATTAATCCTGTTGAAAATACTGCTGTTTAAAAAAGAAAGTTTAAATTATCTAAGTTAGAATTAAGAAAGTTTGATGGTAACATTAAAAAATAGCTTTATTTTTTGAGCCAATTGGAAAAAAATCATCTAGATTCTGGTATTGAAGATTCAGACAAATTCAATATTTGTTACACTCAACCGTTGAACGCTATCGAGTTAGAAACTTTTCCGTCAACTGTCGATAATTATCTTAAGGTTATTGATTGTTTAAAAACTCGTTTTGGTCGTCTTGATTTACAAGTTGAAGTTTATGTTAGAGAGCTATTGAAATTAGTTCTGAAGAATGCTAATTCGAATTTTTGGGCAAATTAATTTAGAGCAACTGATTTGTGCACTTGAAACACTTGGCATTACAGCTGGTAAAAGTGCAGCGTTACTTTATTCTTTTTTTTAATCTTGTTTGCCCGAGGAATTTCTAAGAGCTTGGCAGCGAAATTCAAATTTTGTACTTGGCTTTGATTCAAAGAAAAGACTTTATAGCTTTTTAAAATATTTAAAAGCAGAAGTTGAATCTGAAGAAAGAATCAGTTTAGCTATGACGGGTTTCGGTTTGAATGATGAAACATCATGTAAAAATGTAAATAAATTAAATAAAAGTAAAATGTGTACTGCAGCCAATCTGTTGAGCACTTCTAATGAAAAGAAGTTGTGTGTGTTCTGCAATGGAAAACATGATTCATCAAATTGCTTTAAAGCACAAAGAATGTCTTATAGTGAAAAAATAAAATTTTAAAAGGTAAAGGAATTAGTTTCAAATGTCTAAAAGGTGGGCACAAAGTATCAAAATGCCGTTGTTTTGTGAGGTGTAATAAGATGTGTACTGAGTCAAATAAAAATGTTAATAAGCCCAAGTCTAATAATTCGGGGAAGGATATTGAAGAGCAAAAGAGATAAGTAATTTTATTGAGTATTTCTAATACGCGACAGGTTTTGTTGCAGAATTTGAAAGCTAAAATAATTGGCAAGAACTGTAGTTTAACAGTGTGGAGAAATATCTTCCCTTTTAATCAATAACTGGCTATTATGATTTAGAAATGATGGAGGATCGCTTGGCATAAATTTCCATGATGAAAATAATCCTAATAGTGATGGAAATAACAAGATTTGAACTTCACAAACATTTATTAACACAACACATGCCATTTCCCCCCCTACTGATATCTCTGGAATTTATATCTTACCTCTCGTACAGCTCGCTCATGCGCAAAATAAATCTGCTCGTACATGCTGAGCGGAGGGATATAGGCGTTGCCACAGAGTATCCCCCCAGTGAGCGATCGATCGATGTTACAGTAAAGAAAAAGAACATAGAAAGAAATATACATATAGGTACATCAGCTTGAATTTATGGAATAACAACCCATAATCAACAATTTAAATTTATGTCAGCTGAAAACACTGATATAATGCAATAAAAAAAGTCTTCTACAATGCAGGATAGTGAAAATCTTTGACAATGAATACTGAAATGACAATATATATAAGTGTATAAAATATTTACAAATACTTAGTATAGTAGATTCTACATGCATACACCTGCAGAAAATAAACAATTACACACAATTCACAATAAATAGTACTTATTTGCAATCATTGAATATAATCCCAATACTCAATCCCCTCAGGGGGTTTACCTACTTCAGGTAAACACGGGTTTCGCAATCCCGAGGTACCCCAGCGATCTTTTCTCATTTCTTTTCTACTCTCCTCTTCTCTTCTACTTTATTCTTATCTTTCTCCCTCGTTGCGGTTTCCTCTTTTGAGGTGAGGGCACCCCTTGAGTAGCTGTTTCCGCTCTGTTGTTTCTTGCTCCTCTTGGCGTCTAAACTGCCCACGTGTTTGCCGTGCGTGGATACCCGTGTCCTCGGAAATGGGGATCCTGGGAATTGAGGGGCTTCCCCGTAGGGGAATCATCTGTATGGAATTTCCATTATTGCGGGGAATCTCTAACACATTACTTTGGCCTCGGCTTCGAGTAAACGGGGGGTACGTAAGTTCCGGTGCGTATCAATCGGCTGGTGGATTAGACATTGTCATCTGCTACGGTTCAAGCGATCGGTCTTCTGACTGTGAGCGTATAGGCCCGGCTAGCACTGGTGCAGAACCCTGCATCCCCTTGTTGGGCTCCATGGTGGGTGGTGCCGTCGGGTCTGAATCTAAATAACTCTTATCATGGATACTTTCAAAAAACACTCCCCTGTAATTGAGTCGTCAACAAATTCCAAAATACTTACTGCTGCAAGGTTCTTTACAATTAAATGCAATGAAGGAAACTTCAGAGATGTGTCTCCGTTTCTTATCCACAAAGTCATACAGTCTGCTGTTGGAGATGTGAATAACGTTAAAAAGTTACAGTCTGGTGATCTTCTCGTGGAAGTTGCCAACAACGCCCAAGCTATAAATATAACCAAGCTTAAAACCATAGGTACAAGATCTGTTAACATAAACATCCACAAAAGTTTGAACCAATCCCGTGGCGTAATATCTGAACCCGATTTGCAAAACATCCCCGAATCTGAAATCCTGGAAAACCTAAAACCCTTTAATGTCAGTGCTGTCCGCTGTATTACCATCCGTAGAGATAATAACATAATCAACACTAGACATTTAATTTTAACTTTCGACTTGCCAAAACTTCCAACTAACATTAAAGCCGGCTACCTTAACTGCAAAGTGAGACCTTACATACTAACCCGTTACGATGTTTCAAATGCCAAAGGTTCGGTCACTCGCAGACATCCTGTCGGGGGTCCTTGACCTGCGCACGTTGTGCTGCCCCTGGATACAGCAGTGAAGGATGCTCTGAGCCTTTTAAATGTATCAACTGCAAGGGAGACCATCCCTCATACTACCGATCGTGCCCAAACTGGAAAATAGAGAAAGAAATTCAAACTACAAAAATAAAACAGAATATTTCCTATGTAGAAGCCCGCAAAATAGTAAATTCCAGTACCTCAACACCTGGACTCTCATATTCTGCCGCAACCAAATCTATGAAATCAATAGCTACTCAAACTGAATTTCCAGCTAAAATAGACAGTTTGCCTCTAAAGGATTCAGAGCCTTTAAACTCCAATCAACGTAACAGACAACCTGCTAAACTAGTTGCCCCACCTTCCACGTCTAAATCTCTGAATAATAAACGCTCTGTAATGCCTGAAATCTCAACTGAAACTCAGATCACCAATCGTAAAGAAAAAAAGACTATAAAAAACAGCTCAGAAAATAGACCCCCAGTTCAAAAAGATTCTACTTACAAATGGAAAAGTTCTCGTTTCAAACAAAAAAAATGTACCTCCCCAACCTTTTATTGACGAATCAATCTTAAACTTAAATCCCTCGGATTCTGATGTCTTTGGTGAGTCCATGGAACACGAAGAAATCGATTCCTCCAAGCACCTTGACGGGATTGTCTCTTCTCAATCTTCCAATCCCTTTTAATTATGGCCCTGCTGCTTTCTTGGAATCGCCACGGTTTTCTGCATAAAATTGACGATCTACACATTCTGATTTATGACCATAATCCTGCTTGCACTGCTCTCCAGGAAACATTCTTACAAACTCAAAGCAAAGTCCCTAAAATACGAAACCATACTGTTTTAAGGAAAGATCACGAACTTGGCAATAAAGCCTCTGGCGGTGTCGCTCTGATTATTTCGAATAGTGTTCCTTTTCATTCCCTTAATATTAAAAGCAACCTTCAAGTCGTTGCGGCCCGTGTCCAGTTAAAACGTCTAATTTCTATATGCAGCCTTTACTCACCTCCGAACGAAGCCATAAACATACATAAATTAATAGATTTAATACAGGAACTTCCACCTCCCTTCATTTTGCTCGGGGATTTTAACGCCCATAGCCCTCTGTGGGGAGGTACTGAGGTGAACAATAGAGGACAAGCTATCGAGTCACTCATTTCAGATTTCTCTTTATGTATCCTCAACAATGGCGATAATACTTACTTCCATAAGCCTACCAGGAGTTTCCATGCCATAGACCTTGCCATATGCTCTCCCTCAATTCTTCCTTTATATTCATTTTCAGTTTCCAGTGATCTTCATAATAGCGATCATTTCCCAATCTTTCTCTCTCCGCTTTACATTAACTCTCATAATATCTCCTCCCATATCCGTTATATTGAAAATAGGGCAGACTGGTTGAATTTCACTTCACTCGCCGTTATCACTCCTGAAATAACTACTGGCACCGTTGACGAAGCAGTTAATTATGTAACATCCACTATTATTAATGCTGCTGATGTCAGTATTCCAAAATCTCGCCCTACCAACAGAAAAAATAAAAAAAACCGTGGTGGAACTCCGATTGTCTTCGTGCTAAGAAATTGCAGCAGAAAGCCTGCAGTATCTTCCGTAGGTACCCAACTACTACTAACCTTATCGCTTTTAATAAAGCAAAAGCTTATGCCAGAAAGGTCAGACGCCGTTCCCAGAAGGAGTCTTGGGTTAAATACATTTCAAGCATCTCCAATTCTACTTCCAGTATAGAGTTATGGTGCAAAGCAAAAAGGGCAATGGGTATTTATTATAACCATCCTATCTCCACTCTTTCACATAATGGGAATATTATCTCACATATTAAAGATATCGTTAATACTATTGGTAAAGCGTTTTATTCTGCCTCTAGCAAACATTCATATTCAAAGGAATTCATTTCCTACAAAACCATCTCTGAAAGACAAACTTTAAACTTTAAAACCTCAGTAAATCTTCCGTACAATAGCCCTTTTGATATACAGGAATTGTTATCCTGTCTACGTCAGACTGTAAATACTTCTCCTGGTCCTGACGCTATTTCCTTTAATATGTTAAAACATCTTTCTTACAATTCTCTTATAAACTTGCTTCATCTCTACAATAGAATCTGGACTGAACAAACATTTCCAACATCTTGGAAACAAGCTATTATTATCCCAATCAATAAACCTGGTAAAGACGCCCGTAATCCGTAGAACTACCGTCCCATTGCCCTTACTAGCTGCTTATGTAAACTACTGGAAAAAATGGTAAATAAGCGCCTCGTTTATATCTTAGAAAAGGAGCATCACATCCATCCTTTTCAGAGTGGTTTCAGAAAAAATAGGTCGACGTTGGATAATATTCATTACCTGGAATCTCAAATACGTAACGCCTTTCTGAGGCGTAGTCACTTGATATCAATTTATTTTGATATTGAAAAGGCGTATGATCGTACCTGGAGATGTGGCATTCTTCGTGATCTACATCTTTTAGGTTTTAGAGGGAACTTACCTAATTTCATTAAGAACTTTTTATCTTATCGGGAGTTCAAAGTCCGTATGAACGGTACTTTCTCTGACAGCTTTGTGCAAGAAGAGGGCGTTCCCCAGGGTTCAGTCTTAAGTGTCACCCTCTTCTCTATTAAAGTTAATGATATATTAAACCAACTTCCTTCTACAGTACAAGGATGCTTATACGTTGACGACCTGCAAATCTCTGCACAAGGTAAAGACATCCGCTTCATTGAGCGGCAATTACAAACCACGATTAACCGTATACTTAAGTGGTGCAGTCTCAATGGTTTTAATATATCAGCAGAGAAAACCACTTCTGTTCACTTCTGCCGTAAACGCGGGCTCCATCTGGACCCTGAGCTCTTTTTAGGATCGACTCAAATTGATGTTCAAGATTGTGTCAAATTTTTAGGCTTCTATTTCGACAAAAAACTTACGTTTGCAAACCACATTTCTTATCTTCGGTCTAAATGTGAAAGGGGCTTGAATCTTTTAAGGTTCTTTCTAACACTTCTTGGGGTGCTGATCGGGAATCTATGCTTCGTGTGTATCGAGCAGTTATTCGTTCCAAAATGGAATACGCCTGTTCTGTTTATGGCTCTGCCCGTCCTTCCATTTTAAAAACTCTTGACACAGTACATCACTCTGCCCTTAGAATCTGCTCTGGTGCCTTTAGAACATCTCCCATTCTGAGCCTTTACCTAATTTGTCATGAGCCATCTCTACATCACATCCGTTATAAAATTTCCCTCAGTACTTACTTCCGAATCATCTCTCATGTCTCCCATCCATTAAGAAACTTGATTTTAGACAATCATCTGGATAACCTTTATTGTCATCGTCCATCTTGCATCCCTTCATTTGGTTTCAGAATACGCAGAAGTCTCGAAAACACCCGACTTGCAACCATCAATGCTTTGCCTTTCCTGCTATTTAAAACTCCACCCTGGGAAAAACATATCTCCTATCTGCAGCCTTTTAAAGGCTTTACTAAAGACAGCACTGACCCACATATTTACCACCAACTTTTTTTATCCTGGAAAAATTCTTATCAGAACTATGAAGATATATACACCGATGGCTCTAAATATGAAAACTATGTTGGCTTTGCCTATTGGAGTAACTCTGTCACTTCTAGCTACAGTCTTCCCTCTTTTTGCTCCATCTTTACGGCTGAAACGATTGCTATTTACGAGGCTCTAAAACACATCTCCATAAGCAATAAAAAAATACTACATCATTTATTCTGACTCTCTGAGCGCTTTGGAAAGTATCACATCAGGCACTAATTGTTGCAGCTACATCTCCAGTTCTATAAAACTATATAAAAAACTTACTTTGTCCGGTTTTCATATTCTACTCTGTTGGGTTCCCAGTCACGTGGGTATCCCGGGCAATGAAAAGACTGACGATCTGGCCAGACATGCTACTGTCCCCTATCCTGGACCCATCCCCTATGAGGATATTAAAATGTCCATTGCTTTGATCACCATGGACCGCTGGAAAGCTGACTGGAACCTGGAAACGGGGAACAAGCTTCATTCAATTATGCCAACCGTTACTTTCTGTCCTTCTCTATCCTGTCGCAAATTAGATGTAATATTATCCCGTCTTCGTATCGGTCACACCAGACTAACCCATAAACATTTACTACTGTCTGAACCTGCTCCAAAATGTTCCTTTTGTCATACTCATCTCACTGTACATCATATTTTAACTTCATGTCCAGTTTTAAAACGTTTTTACTATATATATTTTAAAACTTATCATCCTGCATTGAATGAACTTTTAGGCAAAACTCCTCATCCCAAACTCTTTGAATTTCTCATCTGCATCAATGTTTTAAACCTCATTTAATGCTTTAAAATTTTTTAATGTAATTTTTTATCCTTCATCGTTTATCACTTGTTTTTTCTTAATTTTTTATTAGTAATCTTACTTTTTATTTGAGTACCTTTGTTTTATGTGCTCTTTTGTTTGGCGCAGTATATCCTCTCTTGGATCTTGCGCCAGTAAACACCAACCAACCAACCAACCACCCAATACTCAATAAGTAATGAATTGTGCTAAGTTTTTTGGGAATCTGACTTGTCTACCTGATCTAGTCTTTGAAAAAGTTTTTTCAGTGGAATTATAAACAGTTGTGTCGGATTGTTTGTTGGAATTGTCTACTGAGACAATCTGTTTTAGAGGAAGTAGTTGCAGTTCAGTTCCTGAAAAATACTGCTGTTCTCGTTCAAAATGTAAGCTGGCTGTAGTTTCTGTTAATATTTACTATGAAAAAATAGATGCGGGCAGTCTTGTTAAGAGATGACAACGGCAAATGATGACAATAACACATATATTTTAAGAAAAAAACGGCATTATACAACGCAAAACAAAAATACATTTTCTTCTCATACGTTATTCAAAAACAACCATTTTCGGTTCTCACAACTACTGCCATTCCCTAACAGAGAAATTTACCTCTGATGGAGTTTGAGCGTGACGCAACATTCTCTCCACCTTGAGTTTGGGAACGCGAACTCAAAACAGTAAATATAAAATTAATGATATAAAAAATACAAATACAATACGAATATTTCTAAATACTGGTATATAAATTCAAATCAATATTTTAAAGTTCAAATTAGAAAGTTCAAAAGTTTGTTTGGAAAGTTTATAAACCCAGTCTTTTGTCTGGTTTTATTTCTCGTCCTGAGGGAGTCAGGGGAACAGTTTCAGTCGAGTCAGTGTTAAGATCAGGATGTTTATTTTCCATTTCCGGAACCTTCTGAGTTTCTGATACGGTTTGCTCGTCTTTTGGTTTCAATTCCAAAGGGTACAATCGTTGGATTGGTCTTAGTATGTTTCCCTTTTCAGTTCGTAATTTTACAAGTCTGATGATTCCATCTTTCCCTGGGAAGAGTTCCAATACTTTTCCCAGCATCCAATGCAGCCGTTTAGTATCATCTGAGCCAATTAATACTATGTCACCTACCTTTAATTTATCTTCTCTTTGGAAACTGAAGATCGAAGGAAACCCAGATACTCCCTTCTAAACCTTTGTTTTAAGTTTTCACGAACCTTCTGAATATATCTCCATCTCAAAACAACATTAGTCTTTTCGATTTGATCCAAATCGGGGACATCATTTGAAGGAATATCCTGAAGAAACATAGAGGGAGTCAGAGTTTTCAGCTCTTGCTCCTCGGATATGTATGTTAATGGTCTGCTATTCATAATAGATTCGCACTCGCAGACGAGAGTATGCAATTCCTCGTAAGACAAGCAGGAGCGTCCAAGATTTTTTCATAAAAGATCTTTCATAATTCCAATCAAACGTTCCCAGAAGCCTCTCCACCATGGAGAGGCGGGTGGGTTAAACTTCCAACGAATTTCTTTGGTTCTAAATTCAGTTTCAATTGTATCCCAATCTAATTGTTTCAAAGCATTATTTAATCCTGTAAAATTAGTACCATTGTCAGAATACATCACAGAAATTCGACCTCTCCTAGCAATAAACCTACGCATAGCTTGAATAAAGTTATTTGTACTAAGTGAAGGTATTAGTTCTAGATGGACAGCTCTAAATACCGCGCAAGTAAAAAGTACTATCCCCACTTTTTGTTTAGATTTAGTTAACAGAGGTCCAGCTAAGTCTACACCTGATACTTGAAAAACTGCTGCTAATTCTGTCCGATCTTTTGAAAGAGGCGGAAAAAGCACCTCAAGATGTTTCACTCTTTGCCTTTTGCATGTTAAGCATTCTTTGATAAAACACTGCGGACAGTCCTTTTCCCTTTCACTACCCAAAATCTTTCACGTAAAATAGTCAGAAGAGTTAATGTTCCAGCATGTTTGTTAGCAAGATGTTCTTGGGCTATAAATCTTCTCACTGCCAGGTATTTCGATGGTAGAATTATTGGAGAAATGAAATCTTTTGATTCTTCCTCGTTTATCAATCTGGACTTTAATCGTAAAATTCCTTCATCTTCGAATATTAGAAGGCCTTTCAAATTTTTCCGTGTTTCTTCATGAGAGTAACATTCTCGCTGTACTTCACGGAAAATAATCTTTTGTGCATTTAACAATTCTTCACTTTTTAGTTCCGTACATTTTCATAAATCTTTGGCCTTTGGTTGGGAACGCAGTACCCAAGCCATAACTCTAATCATCTTTGAAAATCTAGAAAACCTTCTGGCTAACTGTAATGAAATTAACTCTATCTCTGTGTTATTAGCAGAGATGACGGAGTTTCGCTTCTCTATCTCTACTTCTTTTTCGTTAATATTTACAGCTGACTTTGGCCACTGTTCCTTTGAATTCTGTAACCAGGTTGGCCCTTGCCACCACTTGCGTCTCTGAAGTTGTCTAGGTCCACAACCTCTTGATAAAATGTCTGCTGGATTCTTGTCAGTTGGAATATGGAATCAATCTTCTGTAGTTGTCAATTTTCTAATCTCATTTATTCTGTTGGAAACAAATAATGACCACTGCTCTCGACGAGTTATCCAAGTAAGTACTGTGGAAGAATCAGTCCAAAAGAAAGTCTTGATGTTGTGAAGTTTCAAAGATAGCATCACAGAACTAAATAACCTAACGCCGATGGTAACAGCCATTAACTCATGACGTGGTATAGTAATACTCTTCATTGGAGTTATTCGTGATCTGGCTTGAAGTAATTGAACAGTCACTAAGTCAGTACTGAATTCACTTCTTAAGAAAATACTTGCCGCATAAGCTGTTTTACTGGCATCGACAAAAGTATGGATACTTAAATTGGATCCCTCCATTACACCTAACCATCTTAGAATTTTTATATTTTTGAAATATTTCAGTTGTTTTCCCCATTTTAAAAATTTGTTCTTTATTTCATCGTTCACTTCATCATCCCATGATTCTTTGGTTTTCCAAGCGGTTTGAAGCAAAACTTTAGGTAGAATCATAACAGGAGCAAGGAAACCTATAGGATCAAATATTCGACTAACTAGTGAAAGTATTTTCCGCTTAGTTATCTTTTCTCTTTCATCAAATTTCAAAGATTCTGAATCTATTTCTAAAGTATCTAAATTTTTGTCCCAAATCAATCCTAATATTGGTGAAGTTGTGGTTTCAGAAGATCCAGGAATGACAGAACTTTCCCATCCTCTGAGATCAAACATTCCTTCTTTCATTACATTAGTTGCTGATTCGACGAATGTTTCTAGTTCAGCATAATTTTGTACACTAGTTACGCAACTATCGACATAAAAACTATCTTGTAATTTTTTAAGAAATTCTTCAGAGTAACGTTCTTTTATTGATTCTCTTGATAAATGGTAATTAATAACCGCCATTAATAGGAAAGGGCTGCTGGTGACACCAAAGACAACTCGAGCATGTCGGAAAGTTCGTTTATTACCCTCGTCGTCATACCAAGAAATCGTAGGAAGTCTCGATCATTCTCACATAAGGATATTTGTAGAAAAGCCCTCCTGATGTCTGAAATTACACCAATTGGCTTCAGTCTAAATCTCGTCAAAATAGAAGGAATTGTTTCGATTAAATTATTTCCAGTCTCCAAACAGTCGTTTAATGACGGATGGTTATGGATCTTAGCAGAGGCATCAAAAACCGGTCTTATCTTCATAGAAGACGTGGTGGATGTTTCTTTGACGGGTCGGTGTGGAAGGTAATGGGTACCAAGTAACTCTTTCCCAGGAACTTCCTCAATAACTCCTTCTTCTAACCATTCTCTAAAGACTTCATGATACTTTTCTCTAAATCCGATTTTTTCCAACTTTCTGGTAGTAGATGCAAGTCTTTTCAAGCACAACTCGTAATTGTTTGTTAGAATCGCATGATCCACTTTCCAAGGCATATGAACCTCGTATCTTCCATCTTCATTTTGTCGAACTGTTTCTTGAAAGTGAAACATAACAGCCTTTCCCGTTTCTTCTCTTGAATATTGCTCAATAGGTTCCCGTATACCAAGTAGTTCCAGATCCCACAGTGAAGAAACAGGAACATCTGCTTGAGATAACATGGTTACGATATTCATAGTTGCATCGGTTTTCTGTGTATATCGGGGTACTTTACCCATTAGAGTCCAACCTAATTTAGTTTCTAGTGCTACTAAGCCTGTCTTTAACTCTTCTCTTCGACCAGTAATTATTTTACCAGCAACGTCTGCTCCCAAAAGTATCTCAATGGGACCTGTGTTTTCTTCAGTATCGGTTAAGAATATATTTTTATTTTTTAATTCATATTTCCAAGAGCCATTTTTTATGCTCGAAATGTCATTACAAATGACATCATGATCAAAAGCATCTAATTTACAAGTATAGTTACCATCAAGTTTACTCAAAAAATTTTATAACACTTGTGTTTATACATCTTTGTTTTCGTTCCGCCAAACAAGGAATTGCAAAATTCTTCTTCTCCCTGCAAATTAAAACCCAAATCTTCAGCCGTAGATCTCAAAATATATGATTTTTGTGACCCCTTATTGATAAGAACTCTAGCTTTAAGTTCTTTCTTGATGCCATGTACATTTACAACAAGAGTTTGCAATATAACTTCATTCGTTGCTCGAGAATGTAAAGAATCAACTGTTTTTTCATTAATATGTTTGTCATTTATATCTTGTTTCGGTGAATCAGACTTATTACATACAATATTTGGACACATAAATTTCAAATGTCTTTTAGAACACAATTGACATGTTATTTGAGATCGACATCTAGAAGCAAGATGACCTTTAGCCAAGCATATCCTACACAACCCATTCCTTTTAATTATTGCAATCTTTTCTTCTAATGGAATAAAATATGCCTTTTTACAAAAGCGAGATTCATGATCCTTTAAACAAAATGCACATGTTTGTTTTAATTCTTGAGTAAACAGTTCAGCAGACGATGGGAGCGGATGTTGGCTCTCTGCCAAGTTCTTGCGTTCGCGCTCATAGTGAAAAATGTCAGACCTAGTTAACTTTATTTTCTCTTCCGATTGCACTTCGGTTTTCAGAAACGAAACTATTGCATCAAGTGTTGACACACTCTGTTCAGACTCAATGTTTTTCCTTTTCCTTTCGAATGTTCGCAATATATGGGTTGGTAATGAACTTTCGACTAACGGGTATAATATTACTCCGCATTGATCTGTAGTGACACCCAGGGTACTTAGAGCCCGAAGTTGAGTAGAAAGTTTATTATACAATCCACTTAAAGAATCTTGTTTTTTTTTAGTAGCGTTATTTAAAACAAGTTTTAACAGCTCTCGAACATAAAAATCTATTAATAATTCTTTTCGGCCATATCTTTCAGTTAAGCTTTCTATCGCTAAAGGGTAGTTCTCATTAGTAATAGGAAAGGATTCAACGAGATCTCTAGCTTCTGATTTAATTTTTGTGGATTGAATTAAGTAATGAAATTTGTCACAATCGGTTAAATTTTTATTTTCGTGTATGTTTTTAAATTGATTCCAGAAGGTTAGCCAGTCTCTTAATTCACCGTCAAATTTGTACAATTCAACTTCAGGAAGTCGGGGGGAAATCGCTTTATACGGATTCTCGTACACAGTCAAATGAGAATTATCGCCAGATTTACTACTTTCATTATTACTTAGCTTACTTTTAATATTCTCTAACACTCGTTTAGACTTTATTTCAATTCTCAAAGCCTTTTCTCTATAATCTTCCACAATATTAAATTCAGTTTTGAATTCGGTTTCATCTGTTAAAGCATCTAAATAATTATTATGTGTCAACTCTAATGAGTCCGCCTTTTGCTTAATCAAATGTAAACACATTTCAATTTCTTCTGCGTCAGCTTTTTCATTACTCAACGCAGTCTCTAACTTAGAATATGCTTTCGTAAAGGAAGCGCGCTGTGCCGTTTTATTCCGTTTAATAATTTCCATCTTTACTATCTTATTTAAATCAGTTCGTACATTCAATGATAAATGTCAGTGTTCAAAATATAACTATATCAATAACTTCAAAATGGAAATTCAAATTTCTTACCGTATCAAATTTCAGAACAAGAAGTGCCCACCCGGGGGCGCCAGAAATGTAGTTTCTATTAGTATTTACTATGAAAAAATAGATGCGGGCAATCTTGTTAAGAGATGACAACGGCAAATGATGACAATAACACGTATATTTTAAGAAAAAAAAACGGCATTACACAACGCAAAACAAAAATACATTTTCTTCTCATACGTTATTCAAAAACAACCATTTTCGGTTCTCACAACTACTGACATTCCCTAACAGAGAAACTTACCTCTCATGGAGTTTGAGCGTGACGCAACACTGGAGCTCTGCCTTATAGTGACATTAAAAAAGCGATTTCCTTAAGCACAAACCACCGCTGGGATGCCGAATGGAAGTTGGAAACTCAAAATAAGCTTCACTTTGTTAGACCGTCGATATCTTTTTGGCCATGTTTCCAAAATCGCAAATTGGATGTTATTCTAACACGTCTTCGCATCGGTCATACTAGAGTCGCCCATAAACATTTACTTTTGGCTGAGCCTGCTCCACAATGTTCTTCCTGTCACACTCATCTCACCATTCATCATATTTTAACTTCATGGACCACTTTTACACGTTTTTACAATATATATTTTAAAACTTTTCATCCCAGTCTAAGAGAACTTTTGGACGAGATCTCCCACCCAAAACTTTTTGAATTTCCTGATTCGCATTGATATATTTAACCTTGTTTAATTTTAAAAAGTATTTTAATGCGACTCTTTACATCGTTTGTTATTTGTATTTTATCTTTTAAGCACTGAATAGTATCCTCTATTTTAATATTTTATTTCTTTCTGTTTTACAATCTCACTCTTTCTTTTGGGGCAGCATATCCTTGCTTGGATCTTGCGCCAGAAAACCTCAACCAACCAACCCTATATTTAAATATGAATAAATCTTTTTGTGAAAAAAAAGAACTAAATGAAACTAATACAATTAATATGGGAAATATAAATTATTATAATAGGATTTATGATCTGTAAACTGTTTAACTGTAAGGCTGTATACTAAAAAGTATTATCAAATTCAACTCTGAATTTTTTTTTTGTCTCATTTATAGATAAGTATAATTCTGAACAAAGTGTAGTGAAGGCTATATTCTCAAACTATCAGCAATTTATTATCGTACTTTTTTATATCTTTGCTCTTTTTCAGTTAGTTTCTCATTTTACTGAACTTTATTCTGGGAAATTTACTATTTCCTTTTTTATAAAGTATTTCTTTTCTTCCTTGTAAAATATTTATAGTATATATTTCTAATGGTCAAGTTATATGTTGGCCAAATTTATTTCTGAAGTAATTCAAAATTGTATTTTATGAAGATATTATTTTAGTTATTTTAATGCCTAAAATGGTTTTGACAATGGAAAAGCTGAATAAATACTTGATAAATACTGCTATAAAGAATATAAGCAGTATTTGTTTGAGTGTTTTTTTTTGGGGGGGGCTATAAAAAATCAAAGCAGTGGTCACACATATATTTCGTTATTTTTATTTTGTCAACTTTGAAATGGGAACCATATTGATTAAAAATTTACTATCAATTCAATTTCTCTTTTTTGGATTTTTACAACAGAGTATCATAGAGGAGAGCTAATTTAAACTGCTGAACTGAAAACTAATTGTAAAATATGTAAGACTGCAGAAAAGAAAAAAATTATATTATGACTGTGGATAATTTGTTAAATTGTCAGTATAATTATTTTATCCAATCTCATTATATTTGTATAAACTATTATGATTTCTTGAAATTTTTCTAATCAGACATATATCAGATATAAAAAAAATCATATAACTTAAAACTTTGTAATCATTAAAAAGCTTTCAGCAAATATTTGAAATTGTTTTACATAATACGTAATAAGTAGCGTTAATATGTAAAGAATGAATAATACAATAAAAAAATTACAAGTAAAATATGTGGTAAGTAGAAATGTTAATTAGTATTTACATTCTTAAAAGTTAAAAAAAGGGTGATTGTACATTAACAGAGTTGCTTCATTGAATAAAGACAAAGAAAATATATCAAAAGTTGGACATTTGTTTCCACAACTGTTCAAAACAATAAAAATAATTTCATAATTTTTAACTGAATCATATCATATGACAAGATGAACTCTTGTGTAGTTCCTATGCCATTTAAATTGTAGTATAAGCTTCGCTGTGAAACATGCATCACAATATGCAAATATATTGAATTCAATTTTTAGCTAATAAGTTGCTCTTAAATAAATTGAAAACAAAACAAACATCATGATGCTTGAAATAATTTTTTTGAATCCCATTCAAAATTCAGTTGTTAATATGATGTCATCCAATTCAGAATTGTTTCACAGTTGTAAAAATTTAAATTATAATATTGCCATACGTTAAATCATTAAGTTCTTATCAAAATAAGTCTTGTTTTTATTTTTGCTAAACATGCTTTGTATTAAATTATTGTTGGAAAACTTGAGCGATTAAGATAACAATATAACAACCTTTATCTAACTTTATCAAAAGTAAAATTAATAAGAATGCGCCAACGTCAGCGATAGTGCTCCGACTATTATAAACCTGAACTTGAGCTAAACAGCAT